>SJYC01096529.1:0-22186 GCA_006408675.1 Madoqua kirkii
GAGCAATCATTTATCTAATCTTACCTCATCATTTCAGAGTGTGGTAGGTTTATAAGGTCTTAATGGGATAATTCGGAGAAGGCAATGGCACCGCACTCCAGTACTCTTGCCTGGAAAATCCCATGGACGGAGGAGCCTGGTAGGCTGCAGTCCATGGGGTCGCTAAGTCGGACATGACTGAGCGACTTCACTCTTACCTTTCCCTTTCCTACATTAGAGAAGGAAATGGCAACCCACTCCAGTGTTCTTGCCTGGAGAATCCCAGGGACGGCGGAACCTGGTGGGCTGCCGTCTATGGGGTCACACAGAGTCGGACACAACTGAAGTGACTTATTAATTAGCAATGGGATAATTGTCATTACTTTCAGTATTGGAAGAATTTCTTCCTACTTCTGTCCTGAGAATTTATTTGAGGTTCTATCACAATTTATATGAAGCAAGTGTATGAAGGAATATTTGTTGAAGTTTCCATATAATCATGTGGATTAAAATAAAGTAGGAAAGTAAATTACAGCTTTTTCTCCTCAGTAATTTATTTAAATTCTGGTGAGTGCAGTTGGTTTTGCACATATGTTAGCTGTACAAACTAGAAAGAAGGAATCTATAACTTGCTGTAGATTTTGCCTGGCTTCAGTTTTCCTTGAGTTTATTGGAATAATTTTGAGGGCAGGATGGAGAATAAAAGGTGATTATAAATACTTCATTAATTTTGGTTGATTTATTGTTAACTCTCAATATTACTCAGTTGCTACAGATATATATATATTTATATAAACAGTATCTCTACATTCTATTCAAAATACATGTAGCAAATAATTCAAGATTTTAAGTTTACAGAAAAGAATCTGATGGCAAATTGCCTAATACAGGGTCACAGCATAAATTACATAGCATAGAGTCAGAGTTTAGAATTATGTATTTCTCACATATCAATTTTCCTTCTGGAATAACTTCTTTTGCTAATTTATTGTGCTTCATAGTTGAATGTATTTGATTCAACTCATTGAATATGCACTCCATCAAAAGAGTATTATATTGTCGTTTTCAGTATTCAAGAAATAAGATAGACAATGCGTGTGCCTCAGTATTATGAGAGTAATTATCAATCTCTCTCTGAAAAGCAGTTCAATCCTTTGTTTTAAAAGGTGGAGAGGGGAGGGTCTCATTACAGATTTTAAGCTAGTAGAATAACAGTGATAATTGTCTGCTTCTCTCAGAAATCACCAGGAAAAAAAATTAGAGGATGAACAAGAAAGAAAAATGCAGACTCCATCTTCAATAAGAGTAGAAAATCAACAGCAGTAATAACAAATCACAATTTAAGGGTAACCAAATGCAACAAACTTGAATGTTTGAGGCAAATGATGAGACAGAATGCCGTGTTTAAAGATCTCAGTGACAGCCAGTCTGATTCACCTTCCCTGTGTTCTAGACATGGTGTATCGCAGACTGTAGCTTTCATATTCACACACAGTCACATTTGCCTTACATATTGAACCATTGTGGTGTACACTTGTTAAAACAAAAAAGGAAAAACTAGTAATTCTGGTGAGTGCAGTTGGTTTTGCACATATGTTAGCTGTACAAACTAGAAAGAAGGAATCTATAACTTGCTGTAGATTTTGCCTGGCTTCAGTTTTCCTTGAGTTTATTGGAATAATTTTGAGGGCAGGATGGAGAATAAAAGGTGATTATAAATACTTCATTAATTTTGGTTGATTTATTGTTAACTCTCAATATTACTCAGTTGCTACAGATATATATATATTTATATAAACAGTATCTCTACATTCTATTCAAAATACATGTAGCAAATAATTCAAGATTTTAAGTTTACAGAAAAGAATCTGATGGCAAATTGCCTAATACAGGGTCACAGCATAAATTACATAGCATAGAGTCAGAGTTTAGAATTATGTATTTCTCACATATCAATTTTCCTTCTGGAATAACTTCTTTTGCTAATTTATTGTGCTTCATAGTTGAATGTATTTGATTCAACTCATTGAATATGCACTCCATCAAAAGAGTATTATATTGTCGTTTTCAGTATTCAAGAAATAAGATAGACAATGCGTGTGCCTCAGTATTATGAGAGTAATTATCAATCTCTCTCTGAAAAGCAGTTCAATCCTTTGTTTTAAAAGGTGGAGAGGGGAGGGTCTCATTACAGATTTTAAGCTAGTAGAATAACAGTGATAATTGTCTGCTTCTCTCAGAAATCACCAGGAAAAAAAATTAGAGGATGAACAAGAAAGAAAAATGCAGACTCCATCTTCAATAAGAGTAGAAAATCAACAGCAGTAATAACAAATCACAATTTAAGGGTAACCAAATGCAACAAAACTTGAATGTTTGAGGCAAATGATGAGACAGAATGCCGTGTTTAAAGATCTCAGTGACAGCCAGTCTGATTCACCTTCCCTGTGTTCTAGACATGGTGTATCGCAGACTGTAGCTTTCATATTCACACACAGTCACATTTGCCTTACATATTGAACCATTGTGGTGTACACTTGTTAAAACAAAAAAGGAAAAACTAGTCTCATGGCCTGTGGGTTATTTTGGTCTTCTAAAGATCTATTTCTTTACATTTAAAACTGACTTTAAAATATAGTTGTATATCAGAATTAATGTATTAAATTATTCTCAAAATAATGTATGTCCAGATTGTTCATGTAAGTTTCAGAGAAGAAGTATCGCCATGTAATATTACTTAGCCTAGAAAGTAAAGTAGGTGTGATTAAACTACATTAATCTCTTAATAACAAGCTAGGAAAAACTATAACCTTGGTTTTCTTCTTGATCATGGTACTTATTGCTTCTGTGTTTTCAGTCAAAATGTACTTTGAATGTAGTTCTGCTTAATTGTAAGTGGGCCAGGTCAATAATAAAGAGACATCAACTTCTTTTTATTCAAAAACAAAGAAGTAAATAAATGGCAATTAAAAATGTTTCTGATTAATGGAAAAAAGTTAATGAAACTTGTAATAAAATGTAGTGTCTTGAATGATAATTTCTAAAAGTTAATCCTGCAAGTGCCTTGATCAGACTAGAACTCAAAGCAGAGATAGGTCAAGGAAGGGTTAGTGCAAAATGTGAAGTTTAGCTACAGGAACTCGAAAATAAGTGAAAGGGAAAAGTTGTCAGTGAAGGGTGTATTGGAAGCAGGAAAAAGGAGACCCTTTTGGAAAACACAGTAAGGTACGTTATGGATGGTAAAATAGGGAAAATGGGCAAAGTAAAATGGAAATTAACCACATGTCTAAAAGGAATTGAGAGCCAGTGTTAAATGTGGCACATGGATAAAGGGGAATAATTCTCCTTGAAAAATAAAATTCAGATAAAGCAATATAATGTTTACAGATACTTTTCAAAGAAAGTGCTCAGAAACAAACGTAAATTTGAATCTGTAGATTGACAGAGCACATCATGAGCCAGAAAGAATTTACAGAGAACAGTTAACATTGAGGTACAATCTAAGTAGCATTATTGAACTGCAAAATATTTTAAAATAACTGAAGAATAAAGGAATAAATATGATGGGGAAAAAGATTCAGATTGGCTCCCAAATTCTTCTCTGAAAAGTTCAGTGTCAGAAGACAGTAGAGTAAGGTCTGTTAAGTCCTCAAGGACAAAAAGTGTGATGCAAGAATGTTGTATCTAGTCAAACTGTTCAGGTGAAAAGGCAACAGATGTTTTTAAACATGCAAAAACTCAGAAAGTATAATTTATGTAATGTCTTTTTGAGAAATTACTGGAGGATACACTGTAGCTAACCAAGCGGTGAAAATATAGTGAAAGACCTGATAGGAGCATTAAATCCATAGAATTTATGGGGGGCTTACTATCCTAGGGCAGAATTTATATATTATAGTCACTGATACTGTAGATATTATGCGACTCAAAAGAACGAAGGATACTCGAGGAAGAGGAAAGTGATAAACTGCCAAGGATGTCCTCTCACAAAATCTAAAAACCAAGTTAATAAAAGAAGACAAGGGATCTAGACAGTGGGAAGCTGAACACAGAAGAGCACCGTAAGAAAATCCCAGGGTGCCGTTTGTACAAGACTGTAGTGTCCAGGGTGTTTTCCAGAAAAGAAAAACAGGAGCTGGTTTGCTTGAACATATGGAAAATATCACTGAATCATGTGCCAGAGTGGTGTTGGAGCATGTAGAAAAAAAAAATTATTGGTCAATATGTTGAAAAGAAAGCAAAGAGGGGGAAAAAATGAAGCAGTTATCAACCCTAGGGTGAAAAAGTAGTACAAGAAAGGAGTTATGGTCTTAGTATATGCTTCAGAAATTCACACTATTTTTATATCTGGAATTTTTAAAAACTTAGTGATTTAACCAAATATCGGCAGAAAGGGGAGTTGTGTGGGTGAGGAGAATAAGTAAATCTTTATTATGAAGAAAAGATATAGATAATTGATAAGTCAAGAACTAACACCTCTTCTACCATGGGAAGAATATATCTGCTATCTAGTATTGATAAATTAAGAAATATCAGTATAAACATTTTTTAGAAATAAGGAAACAGGAGAATGACTAGGCTGGTAGTCTCTGCAGCACAGAAGACAATGGGTAAGGGTTTTCTTTCTTTCATCATGACTCTATTTAGTTCAATTTTACTTTAAAAAGTTTATATATGATTACAATATTTTATTTAAAATTAAAGTAACTTAGACTGCCCTGGTGGCTCAGATGGTAAAGCATCTGCCTACAGTGCGGGAGACCTGGGTTCGATCCCTGGATTGGGAAGATCTCCTGGAGAAGGAAATGGCAACCTACTCCAGTATCCTGGCCTGGGAAATCCCATGGACAGAGGAGCCTGGTAGGCTACAGTCCATGGGGTTGCAAAGAGTCAGACACGACTGAGCGACTTCACTTCACTTCTAAAGTAATTTAACAAATAATGGATTATATATCTTTGCACAGTGTAAACAAAAAGAGATGTAATAATATTCTTTGAAGCATTGTTTATGGTATTAAAAATTATAAATAATCCTCAATACAGACAGTCTGTAGCAGCTTAAAATAACTTTTCTATTTGTGTGTTGTTCACTGGCATGGAAAATTCTGTAAAACATATTGCTAAGGAAAAAATACATTTTGTAATAGTACGTATATAGTTTCACTTATATTACAATAAATTCAGAACAAAGCTATATTTTTCTATTTGTCTATCAATACTAGAAAAAAATCTAGAAGGATGTAGCAAACTGATTACTTTTACCTTTAATTTTTACTTTAAATATATAAGTATTCTTTGATTTTTTTTTTATACAAGGATGTGGTATGTGTTACATTTTAATTAAATGAATAAAGACATAAGCTGTGTTCATGAAAAAATTAGATTAAGGGACTGGAATTCAGAAAATATGTTTATTGTAGTCACCATGTTGTTGATAAACTATATAACTTTTAGCAGATTATTTTATATCTCTATTTTATTTATTTATTTATGGCTGTGCTAGGTCTTCATTGCTGTGTGGGCTTTTTTCTAGTAGCAGAGGGCAGAGGCTACTCTCTAGTTGGGGTGAGTGGGTTTCTCCTTGCAGTGGCTTCTCTTGTTGTGGAGCATGGGTTCTGGGGCTTGTGGGCTTCTGTAGTTGAGGGCTCTAGAGTACAGGCTTGATAGTTGTGATGCGTGGGCTTAGCTGCCCTGTGGCATGTGAACTCTTCCCAGGTCAGGGATTCAACCTGTGTCTCCTGCATTGGCAGGAGCCACCAGGGAAGCCATCTCTGTTTTCTTAATAGAATCTTACTATTATCATGTGTTCCTGGGATAAACAGTTAACTATCAGAGGGTTATAATATAGCTTTCAAGACTTTACAACTGGATTTAAAATGTGGCTCTACTATTAAGCTCTCTAATCATCAGTTTCTTCAGTTAGGAATTTCAGAAACACCTTGCTTCACAGTGTTATTGTGAGAATTAAACAAGGTTAAAGATGTAAAGAATTTAGTACATTAGCTGGTTAGTAGTAAGAGCTCAAAAGATTCTAGCTACTTTTATCATTTTTTGTGAAAAATAGATATTTTGTTATGTCAATATTACACTCAAAATATAGATGTCATAGCTTATGACCTAAAGTAATATCTAGAAATAGTGATGTGTAATGTTAGAATCATTAAATAGGGTTCTATTTCTGGTTATGTTTCAAAGAATAATTGTGTTTCATTTTAGTAAAGTCCCTGGTTTTTAATAAAATGAAGATCATGGCATCTGGTCCCATCACTTCATGGCGAAAGGATGGGGAAAAAGTGGAAACAGTGACAGATTTTATTTTCTTGAGCTCCAAAATCTCTGCAGACAGTAACCGAACCCATGAAGTTAAAAGATGCTTGCTCCTTAGAAGAAAAGCTTTGGCAAACCTAGACAGCAATTATAAAGAAGAGATATCACTTTGCCGACAAAGGGCCATATAGTCAAAGCTATGGTTTTTCTGATAGTCATGTACAGATGTGAGAGTTGGACCATAAAGGAGGCTGAGTGCTGAAGAACTGATACTTTCAAACAGTGGTACTGGAGAAGACTCTTGAGAATCCCTTGGACTGCATGGAGATCAAACCAGTCAGTCCTAAAGGAAATCACCAGAAGGACTGATGCAGAAGCTGAAGCTCCAGTACTTTGGCCACCTGATACGAAGAGCCAACTCATTGGAAAAAGACCCTGATGCTGGGAAAGGTTGAGGGCAGGAGAGGGGGGTTGGCGACAAAAGATGAGACGGTTGGATGGCATCACTGATTCAATGGACATGAATCTGAGTAAACTCCGAGAGATAGTAGAGGACAGGGAAGCCTGGCGTGCTGCAGTTCATGGGGTCTCAAAGAGTCAGACACAATTTAGCTATTGAACAACAGCTCACATTTTCTTTAATTTGAGCAAACTCTGGGAGATAGTGGAAAACAGAGGAGCCTGGCATCCTGTGTGCAGTCCATGAGGTCACAAAGAGTAGGACGTGATTGAACAACTGAACAGCAACAATAAATATATATAGTTGGATATATAATATTTTTTTAGTTTCAGGTATACTACAGAGATTTGACATTTGCATGCCTTATGAAATGATCATCATATTAAGTGTAGTACCTTAATTTGTCCCTATACAAAGTTATGATGATACTGTTGAACCATATTCCTTATCTTTATATTACATCACCATGGCTTATTTATAACTGAAGGATTTTTTTTTACCTCTTTATCTCCTCCATCTATCTTTTTACTCAGCCCCAACTTTCTCTTCCCCTCTGGCAACCAGCTGTAGGTTCTCTGTATCAGTGAATCTGGTTTTTTTAGATTGCACATATAAGTGAAATCATACAGTATTTCTGTTTGACTTCTTTCCTTAGCATAATGCCCTCTACATCCATTCATGTTGTTGCAGAGGCAAAAAAAATTTTTTTTATGGCTAAGTAATACTATTCCATTGCATTAATACACTCCATCTTCTTTATCTGTTCATCTTTTGACTGGCTCTTGGGTTGTTTGCATGTCTTGGCTACTATAAAAAATGCTGCAGTGAATTTTGGAGTCTATGTGTCTCTTCAAGTTAGTACTTTTTAAAGCTGTGTACCAAGAAGTGAAATTGTTGGGTCATATGGCAGTTCTATATTTAATTTTTTGAGGAACCGCCATACAGTATTCCATAGTGGTTGTACCATTTTTCAGTCCCACCAACAGTACACAAGGATTTCCTTTTCTCCGCATCCTCACCAACACTTGCTATTTGTGGTCTTTTTGATGATAGCCATTCTGACAGATGTGAGATGGTATCTTTTTGTGGTTTTGATGTATATTTCCTTGATTACCGTTGATGTTGAACATCTTTCCATGTGTCTACTGGCTATCAGTCTGTCTTTTTGGGGAAAATGTTGATTCAGGCCCTTTGCCCATTGTCTAGTCATGTGGTTTCTTTTTTTTTTTTTTGATGTTGGATTGTTTGGGTGCTTTGTGTACAGTAAGTCCTCTTCATGCAGACCTTTGGGTTATGAACTTTCAAAGACTGGAATGTGGTCATCAGCAACTTAGTGACCCTCAGTGAGAAGCTGGAGCTAAATCTGCAAAAGCTGGATCTTCAAAGACTCATTGAACTCCTTGCTGTGCATCCTAAGTGTAGTTGCTCAGTCGTGTCCGACTCTTTACGACCCCACAGACTGTAGCCTACCAGGCTTCTCTGTCCATGGGATTTTCCAGGCAATAGTACTGGAGTGGATTGCCATTTCCAGCCGAAGGAGCTTACTAATGAAGACCTGATGGAATTGGAGGCCCAGAGAAAGGATGAAGAGAGACAAGAAGAAGAAGTAGCTGAAAAACTGAAGAGATTTCATAACGCAGGAAATGACAAGGGGTTTTTCTTTATATGAGGAGGCACTGTTTGGGGGCATAGGGCTGAATATAGGATGGTACACGAAGTAGCAGCCATTCAGAATGCAATCCAGTGCTACCGTGTCATCTATGACAAGAAAAAAAGCTTCTATCCAGACATTACTGGACCATTTTTTCAAGAGGGTAGTAAAGTTGAATCCAGCAAGGAACCAGGACCTGTGCATCAGTATCGGGCATGAGTGAACTTGCAGCTTGCCCTCCGTCTCCTCTATATTGACAGTCCTTCAGCTCTGCTGTCTCTCACCTCCTCTCCCTCCTCCAGTCAGTAACTCTTCTTTCCTGGTCATTTGATGCCAGCCCCTGAATGCTGGTTGTTGTTACTGTATTTTTTGAGATACTGTACTGTAAGATTAAAAATGTTTATTTTGTGTGTTTATTTTTATGTATTATTTGTGTGGAAAATATTATAAGCCTATTATAGTAAATTGCTATATAACCAGTTGTGTTGGTTGGATAGCTTGGTTGGTTTTAGGAGCAAATTTGACTTACAAACATCCTCTCAGAATGGACCTTGTTTGTATGTAGGGGACTTAACTATATTTTGGATATTAACCCTTTATTGAATATATCATTTGCAAGTATCTTTTCCCATTCAGAAGGCTGCCTTTTCATTTTGCATCCTTCACTGTACAAAAACTTTTTAGTTTGATATGATCCCATTTGTTTATTTTTGTTTTTGCTCCCCTTGCCTGAAGACATATCCAAAAATCTATTGTTGAGACCAATGTCAAAGAGTGTACTGTCTATGATTTCTTCTAGGAGCTTTTTGGTTTCAGATCTTATATTTATGTCTTTAATCCATTTTGAGTTTATATTTGTATATGTTTGAGGAAGTTGTTTGATTCTTTTTCATGTAGCTGTGCAATTTTCCCAGCATCATTTGTTGAACAAGCTGTTTTCCCCCATTGTATATTCTTGCCTTTTTGTCATAGATTAACTGATTATATAAGAATAGGTTTATTTCTGGGCTCTATTCTGTCCTGTTGATCTGTGCGTCTGCTTATGTTAGTACCAAACTGTTTTGATTACTGTAGTGTTGTAGTACAGCTTGAAATCAGGATGTGAGATGCCTCCAGTTCTCTTCTTCTTTCTTAAGGTTGCTTTGATAGTCAAAGCAACTTTTGTGTTTTCATACAAATACTAGGATTCTTTGTCCTAGTTCTGTGAAGAATGTCCTTAATAATTTTATAGAGTTATCACTGAATCTATAGATTGCCTTGGGTGTTATAGTCATTTCAACAATATTAATCCTTCCAATCCATGAGCACAGTGTATGTTTCTATTGGTTGGTATTGTCTTCTGTTTCTTTTATCAACATCTTATAGTTCTCTTTACTGTAGTATTGTAGTACAGCTTGAAATCAGGATGTGAGATGCCTCCAGTTCTCTTCTTCTTTCTTAAGGTTGCTTTGATAGTCAAAGCAACTTTTGTGTTTTCATACAAATACTAGGATTCTTTGTCCTAGTTCTGTGAAGAATGTCCTTAATAATTTCATAGAGTTATCACTGAATCTATAGATTGCCTTGGGTGTTATAGTCATTTCAACAATATTAATCCTTCCAATCCATGAGCACAGTGTATGTTTCTATTGGTTGGTATTGTCTTCTGTTTCTTTTATCAACATCTTATAGTTCTCAGAGTACAAGTCCTTCTCCTGCTTGGTCAGATTTGGTCTCAGGTATTTTATTATTTTTGATGTGAGTCTGGCTTCAGATTTATCAGTTTTGTTTATCTTTTTAAAGAACCAACTCTTAGTTTCGTCAGTCTTCTCCTAGTCTCTATTTACTACTGCTCTGCTCTTTATTATTTTTTAATGTGATTTTGTTACTTACGGCTGTGCTGGGTCTTTGTTGCTGCATGAGCTTTTCTCTAATTGTCGTGAGTGGCGTCTGCTCTCTAGTTGTACAAGTTTCTCTTTGCAGTGGCTTCTCTTGTTGTAGGGCATGGGCTTTAGGTGTGAGGGCTCCCATAGTTGCAGCACATGGGCTTGGCAGTTGTGACTCCCAGGCTCTAGAACACAAACTCAGTAGCTGTGGTGCATGGGCTTAGTGGCTTCACGGCATATGGGATCTTCCCGGACTGGGGGATCAATTCCATGTCTCTTGCATTGGCAGGTGGATTCTTTACTGCTGAGCCACCAGGGAAGCTTGTGCTGATCTTTATTATTCGTTTACTTTACTAACTTTGATTTTTCTTTGTTCTTCTTGTAGTTTCTTTAGATGTGAGTTTAGATTGCTTTTTTTGAGATTTTTTATTTCCTGAGGTAGGCTTTGTATCACTAGACTTCATCTCAGACTGCTTTTGCTGCATCCTGTAGATTTTGAATTGTTGTGTGTCCATTTTCTTTCATTTCCAGATATTTAGTAGCATGTTGTTTAGATTCTACATACTTGTTTTTCTTGGAGTTTTTTCCTTATAGGTGATTTCTAGTTTCCTAGTGTGGTCATAAAAGAAACTTGATATGATTTCACTTTTCTTAAATTTATTGAGATGTTTTATGGCCTACAGTGTGATCTGTTCTGGAGAATATTTTATGTACATTTCAAAATAATAGGTATTCTGCCCATTTTGTCCTGTGTATATCTACTAACTCCTGCTGCTAAGTCGCTTCAGTCATGTCCGACTCTGTGCGACCCCTTAGACGGCAGCCCACCAGGCTTTGCCGTCCCTGGGATTCTCCAGGCAAGAACACTGGAGTGGGTTGCCATTTCCTTCTCCAGTACGTGAAAGTGAAGTCACTCAGTCATGTCGGACTCTTCATGACACCATGGACTGCAGCCTACCAGGCTCCTCCATCCGTGGGATTTTCCAGGCAAGAGCACTAACTGTAGTAGGGTGCCACTGCCTTCTCCAGCTCACTCTTAATAGGTATATTAGGTCTGATGTGTCATTTAAGGCCCGTCTTTCTTTATTGATTGTCTGTCTGGATGATCTGTCCATTGATATAAGTGGGGTATTAAAGTTCTATAGTATTATTGTATTGTTCTCAGTTTCTCCCTATATTTTGTTAATATTTGCTTTATGTATTTAGGTGCTTCTATGCTGGATACATATATAGTTACAGTTGCTATATGGTCTTGTTGGATTGATCACCTTATCATTATGTAATCTTCTTTGTCTTTGTGACAGCTTTCTTTTAAAGTCTACATTTTTAATATTGATTTTTCTATTCCAGCTTTCTTTTTGTCGTCATTCACATGGAGTAACTTTTTTTTTCCCCCTCACCTACATTCTTTGTGTATGGTTTTATTTTAAAGAAATTATTATTAATGTTCAAAATGAATTTAACTTCAAGGATATTCATTAGAACATAAATGAAAAATCTTCCCATGATTGTTAGTCTCCCATAATTTTTTCTAATAGTTTATTTTATTTTACATTTAGATGCTAATTCATTAGGATTTTATGTGAGATATGTAATACAAAGGGATATCCCTGTTGAATAGTTCTGCCTTCCCAGCTGACATAAAATGTCTTCTGTCTTACTAGCTAAAGCCCCATTCCTACAGATACCTTTGAGTTCCCTGGAGAGAGTGAGGTAAGCTCACCAACCTGGGCTCTTCTGCAAGGTACAGCTACCGTCATAGCCTGGGCAGAGATAGCAGGGAGCGTGCAACACCCAGAAATGCTCAGAGGCCATCAGTGCGTAGCAGGAACCCCGCCTCATAATAACCAGGCAGTGTGGGAGCCTCGAGGCACTGACCACAGGGTGAGGGCTGAGGACAGCAGCCTGCTCAGGGAGGAGACGCTTACTGTCTTCAGCCGGTCCAGATTCTCCTGCTGCCTGCACACCTGGCTGTCTGGTAGCTGTTCTCTGTCACAGGGTTTTTAGCTTGCTGTTCTCTGCCTGCTCCCACAGGCAGTACCCTTTGTTTCTGTTCTGCCAGGATGAGAAGTAGGAGTTCAGCAAACTGAACGCTGACAGGATCACCTCCTTGATAAGCATGGGACTGATGTCACTGTGTTCACTTGGTGCAGATTCCACGCCTGGCTTCAGGGAGACATCTGTTGGAGAGGTAGAGGCCCGCTGGGAGGGCTTCTGAGGCTTTGCTGGGAGTGATAAATTTACAGGACTCTGTGTCCAGCCCTTGTCGGATCCCCAGGCTAACCGCGCTTCAGCCAGGCTTCACATCTCTCTCCAGCCTCTTTCAGTTAACAGGCGCTCAGGGGACAGACAGCCTCTTTCCAGTGTGCTTAGAGGAGAAACTGTAAGAAAGAAGTGAACCAATAAATTTGCATGCCCCAGATCCTGGGGGTGTGTAAAATCATCCATGGAAATGCCACTCTTATCTGCCAGGCCTGTCAGGGGACGTGGTGTTCTCATCGCCAGCATCTGCAGCAGACGTGTTTGCTTCCGCCTCACTGACTGACGCTTTGATGGCCAGCCTGCTTTCTGGAGTGCTTCCAGTTTCTGACTGGTGGCTTCTGGGCTGGCCCTGGGTACAGTTTACCCTACGAGGCCGCCCAGTTCAACTTGTAGGAGTCTGGCTTGGCCATTGGGTTTTCACTTGAGGTTGTTGATGGCCGTACAGCTTCTCTGCTGTCTGCTTTACTCATGTGTGCCCTCAGCCCCCCTGAGGCCTTTCTGGTATCCTTTCTCCTGGTGCGGCTATGGCTGACCAGCCTCCCCCTTCTCAGTGAGGTGGGAGATGGAAGGCATGACCGTCAGCTCGAGTAGTCCATGCTAATCCCCCAGCCTTGTGGAGAAGCTTTCTTTGGTGAATTGTTCATCACTGGGGAAAGGCTATTTAGTGGGGGATCCAGATATACTTCTGAACAGTTTTTAATAACTGGATCAGACATTTTGAGTCCTTGCTCTGCCCTTGATTAATTCACGGCCACGTAACAAATCGCCATCTCGGGCATCCGACTCTGGCCTTTGCCTCCCTGATCCCATACTAGGGCAGGACTTCCCTGAGGGGAGGGTGCAAGGCTGCATGGCTGCAGGACATGGGAGACGGGCACGCGGCTCCCACGGTGTGGCAAGGTGGTAGCACCCAGCGGCCCGCCGCCAGGGCATCCAGCCCTAGACCTGTCTGTATGTGTCTTTAGAAATGAATCTCTTGTAGGCAGCATGTATATATGAGTCTTGTTTTGTTATCCATTCAGCCACCCTGTGTCTTTTGATTGTAGCATGTAGTCTGTTTATACTTAAAATAATTCTTAATAGGTATGTACTTATTGCCATTTCATTGATTGTTTTCTTGGCTTTTAGTTCTTTGCTCCTTTCTTCTTTGCTCTCTTCTTTGATTTGATGACTATCTTTAGTGTTTTGTTTGGATTCCTTTTTCTTTTTTGAATGTGTGTCTTTTGTAGGTTTTTGGTTTGCGGTTACTATGAAGTTCATATTATAACAGTGTATGTCTGTGTTTATAAAGATCATCAACTTAAAATAATCAATTGTAATATATATATACACTTACATATATATATATCAATTTAAAATATTCATCTTTTAAATGTGATAAGGGGAGTAAAAATGTAGAGTGGTTAGACTGCATTTGAACTTGAGATCATCACCTTAAAATAATCATTCATATTTATGAGTGACTTTTTTACTCCCCTCACATTTAATACTTTTAATGTCATATTTCACATCTTATTGTTTTGTATATTCCTTAACTACTTGTAGATATAGCTGGTTTTATACTTCAGTCTTTTAACCTTCCTACTAGCTATATAAGCTATAAGCAGATATAAGCTGTATCTGCTACCTTTACTGTATGTTTGCCTTTACCAGTGAGATTTTTCTCTTCATAATTTTGATATATCTAGTTGTGACCTTTTCTTTCCTGCATACATTTCTTTCCTGCATACAGTTCTTTTAAAGCTGGTTTAATGGTGCTAAACTCTTTTAGCTTTTGTTTGTAAAACTGTTTTTAATCTCTGCTTCAAATCTGAATGATAACCTTGTCAGGTATAGAGTATTCTTGGCTGTTATATTTTCTCTTCTATCACTTTGAATATATCATGTCATTGCCTTCTGGCCTGCAAAGTGTCTGCTGAAAAGTCAGCTGATAGTCTTATGGGAATTCCTTATACCTCACTAGTTGCTTTTCTCTTTAATTTTTCCATTTTCATTATAATGTGTCTTAGTATAAATCTCTTTGGGTTCATCTTGTTTGGACCTGGATATCTTTTTCCTGTCCCAGGTTAGGGAAGTTTTCAGCTCTTATTTCTCCAAATAATTTCTCTGCCCCTCTTTCTTTTCCTTCTGGGACCTTTGTTATATGAATGGTAGTGTGCTTAATGTTTTATCAGAGATCTCTTAGACTATCCTGCCTTTTTTTTAAATTACTTTTTCTTTTTTCTATTCTGTCTGGGTGATTTCTATAATCTGTTTTCCAGATTGCTGATCCATTCCTCTGTATAATCTAATCTCCATTGATTACTTACGGTATATTTTAAAATTTCAGTTACTGTGTTCTTTAGCTCTGTTTAGCGCTTCTGACTGTTGAAATTCTCATTGTTTTCATTCTTCCACATTTGATGCATATCCTTATGATCATTCCCTTGAACTCTATTGGATAGATTGCTTATCTCCACATTTAAATCTTTTTCTGAGGTTTTTGTCTTATTCCATTGTTTAAAACATATTCCTCTGTCTCCTCATATTGCCCCAATATCTGTTTATTTCTTTGTGTTAGATTGGTCAATGATATTTCCTGATCTCAGAAAAATGGCATTTTTTAGGAGACCCCACAGCACACTGTCCTCTGGTCAGTAGAGTTATATGCTGGGCTCCCTGTGTGGGCTGCATGCACCCTTATGCTGGGATGAGCTGACTGCTGTGGGGCACTGGTAGGAAGGGCTGGCCTCTAGCCTGGTTGGTGTGAGGCTGTGCTTTGTGTAGCGGCTGTGGGCCAGGCCCACTGGGAGGGCAGGTTGCCTGTTCAGCCCAGGAGGTGCATGGGGCTGCTGCTGACCTCCTGATTGGTGAGCCTGGGGCCCTGCTTGGCTGTCTGCATAGCCTGAGGGGTTTGGGAGTACCTGCTTTCTTGGTGGCTCAGTGGTAAAGAATCCACCTGCCAGTGCAGGAGACATGGGTTCAATCTCTTGTCCAGGATGATCCCAGATGCTGCGGAGCAACTAAGCATGTGCACCACAGCTATTGAACTTGTGCTCTAGAGCCCAGGAGCTGCACCTACTGAAGCCAAGTGCCCTAGAGCCCATGCTTGCAGCAAGAGAAGCCATGCAATGAGAAGCCCACACACCTACAACAAGAGAGGAGCCCCTGCTTGCCACAACTAGAGAAAAGCCTATGCAGCAGCTAAGACACAGCACAGCCAGAAATAAATAAATAAAATTATATTTTAAAAAGATGTAGCAAGCCAGTCTGAGAGTGACAAACTTAGAAAATAAAAATACTGGTTCAATTTTCAGTTCAGTCGCTCAGTCGTGTCTGACTCTTTGTGACTCCATGAATCGCAGCACGCCAGGCCTCCCTGTTCATCACCAACTCCCCGAGTTCACTCAGACTCACGTACATCGAGTCCACGATGCCATACAGCCATCTCATCCTCGGTCGTCCCCTTCTCCTCCTGCCTCCAATCCCTCCCAGCATCAGAGTCTTTTCCAATGAGTCAACTCTTCGCATGAGGTGGCCAAAGTACTGGAGTTTCAGCTTTAGCGTCATTCCTTCCAAAGAAATCCCAGGGTTGATCTCTTTCAGAATGGACTGGTTGGATCTCCTTGCAGTCCAAGGGACTCTCAAGAGTCTTCTCCAACACCACAGTTCAAAAGCATCAATTCTTTGGTGCTCAGCCTTCTTCACAGTCCAACTTACATCCATGCATGACCACAGGAAAAACCATAGCCTTGACTAGACGGACCTTAGTTGGCAAAGTAATGTCTCTGCTTTTGAATATGCTATCTAGGTTGGTCATAACTTTTCTTCCAAGGCGTAAGCGTCTTTTAATTTCATGGCTGCAGTCACCATCTGCAGTGATTTTGGAGCCCCCCAAAATAAAGTCTGACACTGTTTCCACTGTTTCTCCATCTATTTCCCATGAAGTGATGGGACCAGATGCCATGATCTTCATTTTCTGAATGTTGATCTTTAAGCCAACTTTTTCACTCACCTCTTTAGCTCCTATTAAAAACCCATACATGTTTTAAATTTTTGAATATATTATCTTTTAGTGAAAGGGGCTAAAGACATCTATAAATGAAATGTCAGCATAAGCCAGTTATTTGAGTTGACAGCAAAAGTGTAAATATGGCCATAGTTCCTGTTTGCCAATAGTTATCACCTGTTTACTAATACTAGCCCAAGCTTCATAGCCTACATGTAAGAATTCAACATCATGTTTTGTGGAATACTCTTGTAAAATGTATTGATTTTCTCCTTCCTTGGAACGTTCATTATGAAAAGTTAGGGAATGGCTTAAACATATATAAATCGGGAAAACAGAAGCTTATTTATTCAGCAAATACTTGTTGATCACTGTATGCCAGGCACAGATGTGAGCATTAGATATCAATGACAAAAAGTAGACCAAAACACCTGTGATCTGCTCAGTGCTCTGTGGTGATCTAAATGGGGAGGAAATCCAAAAAAGAGTGGATATATGTATACATATGGCTGAGTCACTTTGCTATATAGTAGAAACCAACACAACATTGTAAAGCAGTTATACTCCAAGAAAAATAAATTACAAAATCTGCAGTCTAGTGGGAAAAATAGTCTAAAATAAATGATAAACATAATAAATAACAAACATATATGGTATACTAAAAATGGATAAAGTCTATGCAAAAAGAAGAAAAGACTTACAACATGGAAAAAGGAATTCCAAATGCAGGAAGAAGAGAAGCATCAAATGAGACTGAGAAGACAGAATCCTGTGAGTAACATGTAGGAGAGTGTGATGTTCTGGAAACCTAGAAAAGGAAGTGTATCAAAGCAGAGGGAGTAATCAGCAGTCAGATGCTTCAAAGTGTGTCAGACCTGAGACTAGACTGTAGGAATTGCCTCTAGAAGGTACAGTGGTGATGTGGACAAGTTTCAGTAACTTGTACAAATTAATCCCTTTTGGCCATGGAAGAGTAGTGACAGAAAAGAGTTACTGTAAGCCGTCTTCTTTTTGTGGTCTTATGACACTGGTGCTAGTTTGATCTTAGGTGATTGTGTAACACCTAGACTGCTATTCACAGTACTCTCAGCTTTGCTTGAATATCAACCTATTGAGAGTGAACAAATCATTGTTAGACTTACACTGATAGCAACAGTAGGGAATGAAATTTCTCTTGTAAGAACCTCAAACCCAGAACCTCAGGAGCTAGTCATTTGGTAGTTCACATTATTTATATTCAGAAAAGCTCACTAAGAGAATCTGTGATGTGTGGGCATTATAATCACCTGACTCCAGGTGGTATTCCTAGAGGTTGTTACAGAAAGAAAGAAAATAGCTTAAAGAGGAAAAAATTCAGTCCTGATTTTAACTCCATTTGGGCCACTAAGAAAAAGAATACTAAGCCTGGTAGAGAATGTGCCTTCTTTATTTTAATTTAATGTGTTATTCTAGATTTAGAATACATATGATTAACCTGGGGGACGGGAATGATCAGAAATTTAACGTTTACATGTTATCATCCTAGCAAGGGCCTACTGAGTAGACAGCACCATGATATGTGGGCTGAGATGAAGCTGCTCTAGACAAGTCTCTCTCAGAGTTAACTGATGGAAACTTCCACCTTCCAGAATTTTCATTACCTTAGGAATGCTCTGCCAAGACTGCTGAAACACAGCTGTGGGTGCTTTGCCAACGCCCACGTTGCCAGTGTCAGGAAGGATGTACTTTTAAACCTCTAATTTATCTAATAATGTCTTTAGTGATTTGTGTAGGTTTGGCATTGTGAGGAAAATGCTTCCTGACTTGGTTTATAGCAAGAATTCAGAGTGCAGTCTTAAAATGTATATTGTCTTATTATACAAGTAGAAGATACTAACAAGACAACTCAGGGAAAAGATCCAACTAAAATACTATCCTGTCATCTAACAAAACTTATCCACCCAAATATTTGAAAATAAATGAAAATTAAATATTTTATGCTAGAATAATCTTATTTGGCTATTGGTTCATGCTTTATAATATACAAGATGGCAATATACAGTGCTGAAAGAGAGCCAGCTTTCATATTCAGTTGCAATCTGACTCCTTTCCTTTTCTCTAGTGGAAAAGTTGGATTCATGTCAGCCTATAAAGTGGAGAAAGAATAATAAGCTCTTGTAAATAAACATTTTCAAAGAGGTAGGAAAAGTACTCTTTTGTTTTCAATATAAAGCTAGCCACAAATACTGAGCTTGTGCGGGTAACTACTGAAGCCCGCACACCCTAGAGCCATGCTCTGCAACAAGAGAAGCCATGCAGGGAGAAGCTAGAGAAAGCCCTTGTGCAACAACGGAGACCCGAGGCAGCGAAATGTAAAGCTTCATGACCAGTTGGTGGCTGTTATTTTATATGATGATTATGGAATAGGCATGTCTCTTTAAGACAACAATATGTAAAATCTGAGGGATTCTTCCCTTAACTGGTAGATTCACGGCAAGGATTGATTGCATTTATCAAAATAAATATACATTCAGCTTTTAACAAGACACTGGTACATAAAGGAGAGTATCCACATATTGCTTACAAAAGGAATATATAGAATTTATTTCCATTCTGCTTGGTGTATATATGTAAAAACATTTGTTTGGATCTGAAATGTGTTAATTTATACCTTTAAATTGCCTTTGTTTTATCTTTGAAATTCACAACCTTATTGGAATAGAATTATAGAACTAGAATTCTAAACCTGGAAGAGACTTCACAGTCATGTTACTTCAGTTTCTTAATTTTTCTATTGAGGAACTAAAATCCAGAGAATTTAAGCATCTTTTCTCAGGTTACCCAGCTAGAACTAGAACCAAGCTTTCTAACTCCTCATATTTCTGCTAAGACCTCTCTCCAACAAGTGAAAGTGAAAGTTGCTCAGTCATGTCTGACTCTTTGCGACCCCATGGACTATACAGTCCTTGGAATTCTCCAGTTCAGAATACTGAGTGAATAGCAATTAAAGGATAAATTGGCAGAAATTTTAGGTCTTGCTTGTGTGCAACTGTTTATGTCCAGGCTTCAAAGTCAGTAGTGATCCTTAATTATTCCTCATCTTTTAAAAAAATTCCTGCAAGTACTTTAGGTGAAAGAAATGCTCTAGATTCTTCTGTGACTTGGTCCTTTGATGAAATCTAAAGAAATCATTGCTCATCTAGGGCATAAGAAATGAGCAGACTCAGAACAGACATTTTGCTTCTCTGTGCTCCACTGATTATGATGGTGATTTGAGTAGTCCCATAATGACTGTCTTGCTTCTCAGGTGGCTCAGCGGTAAAGAATCTGCCTACACATACAGGAGACACAGGAGATGCGTGTTTGATTCCCTGGGTCGGGAAGATCCCCTGCAGAAGGAAATGGCGACCCACTTCAGTATTCTTGCCTAAAAATCCCGTGGACAGAGGAGCCTGGTGGGCTATAATCCATAGGGTCACAAAGAGTCAGACACGACTGCACTACTGAGCATGCGCACACGATGATTATCTTAGTCTATTTGGGCTGCTTTAACAAAGTACTGTAGACTGGAAGGCTTATAAGCAACAAAAATTTATTTCTTACATTTCTGGAGGCTGGGAAATTCAGCCATTCAAAGCATGGACAGTGTCTAGTGAGGGCGTGCTTTCTGGTGTAGAGGTAACTGTATTTTCCTTGTGTCCTCATCTGGTGGAAGGGGCAAGGGAGCTCTCTAGGATTTCTTTTTCATAAGGGCACTAATCTTATTCACAAGGGATCCATCCTCATCTCTTAATTATCTCCCAAAGGTTCCACCTCCAAATACCATTACTTTGGGAATTAGAATTTCAGCATATGAATTTAGGGCGGGGAGACAAACTTTTAGTCCATAACAATACTTAACATCTGCCTCATCCTTAAGTACTGCTCTCGATATTCTGTATAGCTTTATAAAAGACCAATTTGGGGAAAGGCTGATTAAAATAAAATAGTATAAACATTGATAAGTACTGAACTGTTGAAGGTCAGTAAATACAGTTGTATTTTTATAATTCAAAATCTTATACCAAGCATGTTTGGGGCTGTGGTTATTTCTGAAGTCGAATTGAGGAGTTAACATTGACCTAGTCAGATAAATAGTTTGAGGATAAAGATGATACTAGCCAATATGAGCAACAGGGAAAGCTATGAATCTATGTTTTATTTTTGTGTGTCTGAAGAAAGTGAAAATGAGGGAGAATAGCACTGAAACATGTGTATTATCACATGTGAAACAGATCGCCAGTCCAGGTTTGATGCATGAGACAGGGTGCTCAGGGCTGGTGCACTGGGATGACCCTGAGGGATGGATGGGGAGGGAGGTGGGAGGGGGTTCACAATAGGGAACACATGTATACCCGTGGTGGATCCATGTCAATATATAGCAAAACTCACTACAATATTGTAGAGTAATTAGTCTCCAATTAAAATAAATAAATAAAAATTATCATCTTTTTTAAAAAAAAATGAAAGTGGGTAGCCTTTCCCTTCTCTAGGGGATCTTCCCAATCCAGGGATCGAACCCAAGTCTCCCTCATTGCAGGCAGATTCTTTACCAGCTGAGCCACAGGGAAGCCCAAGGATACTGGAGTGGGTAGCCTATCCCTTCTCCAGTGGATCTATCTTCTCGACCCAGGAATGGAACCAGGGGCTCCTGAATTGCAGGTGGATTCTTTACCAACTGAGCTATTTAAAGCTTTGTTTACAGAGTTCAGTTTATGAAACTTAATAGAGCTGGATTTCTGCTTCACAATACATAATGTTGAAAAAGTCAGTACACAGAGAAATCCAAATATGCATTCATGTATTGATTGATTGACAAATAACTTCAATGAATTGAAACTTTTTCCTTCTTTTTCTTGTTTGTTGCCAATTCACATCCTCTGCAGATCCTAGTTCCCTGACCAGGGATTGAAACCAGGCCCTCAACTTTGCCCTTAACAGTGGAGCACGAGGTCCCCTGGACCTCTTGAGAATTCCCATGAATTGAAATTATGTATGTGATTAAGCTTAAAAATTAACCAGACCCCTAATTTATGATATTTAAACATTGTTCAAAAAGTGATAATGCATATATCTTGTAAATGATTTAGACATAAAATAGAAAGGATTTTATTTTGATCTGTGAATAAGTTTGTACTTTGATTCTCAGAACAAGAAAGTAACAAATTGAAATGTATGAAGACATATTTCCTTTGTTTGCAGGATGTGAATTGATTGAGATAGAAATGGTAAGCACTTGAGAAATATCTGTTAATATAAGTAGATAGCAAAAGAGAGAACTTCCCTGGTTGTCCAGTGGTTAAGAATCCACCTTGCAGTGCAAGGGACACAGGTTCAGTCCCTGGTGTATATGTCTGGGTAAGCAATATAAAGGAAAAATATCAATTTGATGAAAGATATTAATAAAGAAAAAGTACTTGAAATAGTGTAAAGTTTGGGTAAATCTCTAAGCAGAGGTAAAATATGAGATAGAACAGGCATTTGAAAGGCAAAGAAATATGTTTGAAACAAGAAATGGAATGTATCAAGATTCTGAAGTGAGAAACTCTTGACATTTAGAATGGTGTCTAGTAAGTACGTCAGAGAAAAGCAGGAAATTGATTTGGAGAGGTATATGTTATGGAATTTAAAGTTTTAGAGATTTCACTTTCAGTAGAATGGAAGAACAAATACTGTTAATAAAATAAATTCCAGTC
>SJYC01096531.1:0-19905 GCA_006408675.1 Madoqua kirkii
TTTAATTTTACAGATATAATTGTGTGTGAGATGAGAATATTACACTTATTTGAATTCTCCAAAATTCAGAAGTATGTTTTAGGCATTTATTCACCTTAAAAACAATTCTCAATATTGTGTAGTCTGGCTTTATAAAAGGTTACTTTTAATATATGACAGTCTAGATACCATGTTATAATTCTTCAAATAGTAACAATAATCCTGTTAAGCAGTATGTAATTTTAATATACATATGGCCTATGTTTGGTATATCATGAAGTAATTACTTAAGTAATCTACTCCGTATGGCCTATGCCTATATGTTTGTGGATTCTTGTATAAATATTTAGTAATATTCAAAATTAGAGACTAAGTTCTGTTATTTAATTTAATGTGTTTATACATAAAGTTTACTCGATTATATTTATTTAATTTAATTAAAATAATGGAACTATTATATATATAATTTGGTCATATATACAATATAATATTCAAACACAGTGATCACAATTTCAATTGTAATTTATGAGATATTTTAATATAATGGTATTGTCACACATCACTTACTATCAATTCAGGTTTTCCTTCTGATTTGCTTTCCTATTAATAACAACATAATTTTTTAGGTCACCAAGATCCAAACTTCAAAATTATCTTTGACCTCATCATCTTTTCTTTGCCATCAAACCAAGCCAGTCATAGAATCTTATCAATTCTATCTTCTTCATTTTATATACGTATTCCTTTTCTAATGCCACTTCTAAATTTCAGTTCTTTGTATCTATATACAACTCATTTCAACTCTCCTTCCCAGCCTCATAACTCTTTCCTTCTAGGCACACCTTAGACTTCAGCTTATTATTTGTAACAGGTCCACAGTAAGAACTTTTAATATATGTTGCCTAAATGAACTACTCTTATATAATGGTGGTGATTAATATGTAGATATGTGAATTTAGTTTAACAATGTCCACATTTTCTATGTAATCCTTTATAAGAGTAGATGAGTACTTTAATATTTCTTTCAAAAACACTATAGGTTACTTTCTTGATTTTCTGCATTACTTTTAAAATGTCAGTTGTTTCAAAACTATTTTAAAATTTATTTTCTATTCACTATTCTATTGGAATAGCATATTTTAGGATCTTTAGGCTACCTGAGTGATACAAAATGGAGAAGGCAATGGCACCCCACTCCAGTACTCTTGCCTGGAAAATCCCATGGACGGAGGAGCCTGGCAGGCTCAGACCATGGGGTCGCTAAGAGTCGGACACGAATGAGCGACTTCCCTTTCACTTTTCACTTTCATGCACTGGAGAAAGAAATGGCAACCCACTCCATCCAAGGGAGGGGGGAACCTGGTGGGCTGCCATCTATGGGGTCACACAGGGTTGGACACTACTGAAGTGACTTAGCAGCAGCAGCAGTGATACAAAAATGGCATCTTCATTGTTTTTTACTTTGTTATAAAATCGTATTTATCTTTGTGGATTAAAAAAAAAATCTCAAGGCAGAAATGCCAATACTTATATTAATAAAGCTTTTAGAACATTAATGATCATATTAATAAATGTTCTAGAAGTACTCAGACATATAGAAGTCCAGGCCACAGTTTCCAGAACCAGACTGCTGGGTTTAATGCCTTCCTCTATCCCTGGCTTTTCTGATTAAGTCATTTGATAAGAAAAAAAGGAATATAATAAAAATAAAGAATTGAAGATCTATTATCACTGTAGAATTTGTTAGTCTGTGTAAAGAACTTAAACAGGGTCTCGCACGACAGACCTACATAAGTGCCTGCTAGTTTGGTTATTATGATTGAGAGAATGTCATAGTTGAGAGTGATTTTTCAGAACTTCAGGCATGTAATCATCATCCTGTAGAATGATAAATTACTTTCTGCACTCCCAGGGCGGATCCGTCACTCACAGGCAGACTCACAAAGAAATAAGTTTATGAGCCTGATGTATGAACTTAAAAGTTATACATGTGTAAATCACAATTCTGGTTTACCTATGTACAGTAAGAATGCTTACAATACTAGGGAAGCAGATAAGTTGCTCAACCTTGTCTCCGTGTGGGTGAGACATAGGAAGCCTAAAAGCTAAATGTTAATTGAAATGGCTTAGTGAGCATGTTAATTAAAGAAGAAACTGGTGTTTGATTTTGATATGAAGTGGCATTATGTTAAAAATAATGATGCCAGGCAGCATTCTTGGAACTGAACCTCCTCTCCTGGGGCAAGAGAACACCATGTCTTCACCCATACTATGCTTCCTGGCCTAAAAAACTCTGTTCTTGGTGACATAAGTTTTTGTCAGGTATGTTAATTCAGTCAATTGTTATATACTTGTAAATACCTAGAAATATTTTCTGTCACTTAATGGGGAATTTTCAGCATTCCAGACTGTCTCTATGTAGTAAGAGGGAACTCTTGCTTCACTCTATGTTCTTACCTGACTAAAGGCATCCTGTTTGGTACCCTTAGTCTGTTTTATGTTGTATTTTTTATTTTTAAAATTTTAAGTTACTGTGGTGAAAACAACAGGAGATCTACTTCCTAAAATAATCTTAAATCTACAACACACTATTGTTGACCACAGGTAACCAAAATAGTTTGGTAGCACCCAAACTATTACCATGTACTGTGTATGGAAAACGGAGAAGGCGATGGCACCCCACTCCAGTACTCTTACCTGGAAACTCCCATGGATGGAGGAGCCTGGCAGGCTGCAGTCCATGGGGTCGTGAACAGTCAGACTTGACTGAGCGACTTCATTTTCAGTTTTCACTTTCATGCATTGGAGAAGGAAATGGCAACCCACTCCAGTATTCTTGCCTGGAGAATCCCAGGGATGAGGGGAACCTGGTGGGCTGCTGTCTGTGGGGTCGCACAGAGTCAGACATGACTGAAGTGACTTAGCAACACAGCAGCAGCATGTGTGGAAAAAGTGAAGAATACATTATCATTAAGACACACAACAGAAAAGAAGTATTGGTATATACTTTGGAATATTATATTAGAGAAAACAATGAACTTCCTATTAGCTCTTATTTTCTCTTAGTACATTTTGATGTGTCCCAAAGTAGTCCACTGATGCAGTGAAGTTAACAGAAGACACAGCCAAATATGTTTCATTTTTTTCAGAATGAAAACTCAACTCTTCTATCACCAATCTGAGCTCAACATAAAAGATATATTTTAATATTCATGGTTCAACTTGCATGCTCTGTTTTTATTATGAGGATTCAATAATAATACACATTTATACACATGTGCATACACACACACATACATTTCTGAAATCTAGAGCCATATCTTAATGTAAAGGAGACAACTAAACATATTTATTCCAAGTGGTTAAATAGTCTCTAAAAATAAAGCAAAACCCCCAAAAGTCCTAAAACAGTTTCTTATAAAAAATAAAAACTTTCTCTAGACATCTACATAAAACCTTACACCTATGGTCAGCAATATTGTATTGTACACTTAAAATATTTTTAGCAAGTAGATCTCATGTTAAGTGTTTTCACCACAGTAACTTAAAATTTTAAAATATAAAGAATAAAACATAAAATAATAAAAAAATGACTAAGGGCACATAATAAAAATAATATTTTTGTGCTTTAACCTCACAGTGCACTTAATTTAGGTGTAGATATTTGTGAGGAAAACGTTCAGTTCTGAATAGAATGGTTCTAATTATTAAATGCCACTGCAGAAAATGCAAATGTTTCTTCTACATAAGCTGCAATTATGCCAAAAAACTACAAGTAAAATATTTAGTGCTAACTTTAAGATAGAAATATGTCTTCCTTATTGTGCTGTAACTTTACTCTGAGAAATATTTCCGGGAAGAAAAGATTAATTTTACTGTTTGTGCATTTAACTGGGGACTGTTTGCAATTGATGATTTTGGCTTAGTAAGGCATCATTTTCAGAAAGAATAAAAGGAAAGAAACAGGTGAGACTGTCCATGGAAAGTGAGACTTGGTACCCACTATTTTAAACTATATAACTTCAATTATCACTATTTTACACTGAACACATGATAATATTGTTTAATTTTCATACTTTAGGTGTCAATAATTCAGAATTTGTTATCAAGTGAAGTCAGTTGGGTAAAAATGAATTTTTTCACAATGTGAGAGGCAAAGTTAGACCATACACAGAATTCTAATGCAATAAAATCATTTAAAAATAACTCTTTAAAAAACTTTAAATAGCTAAGCTTAATGTGCAATAAGATATAATAAAATGTAATTTAAAACAAATTTTTCAGCAATATTTTCAGGCAGTATCTTTAGAGCAGAACATCCTCTCACAAGAAGGGCCTCACCTCTTTTGCAATGATATGCTCACTGAGCTAAATACAGTCCCTTCTGCTTGACATGTGAAAATACATTACAGATACATTGAGTTAATATCAATCTGTAATAATAACCTGCATTTCTAAAGTACTTGTTTGCATTTGTAAAGCACTTCCTTGGTAGCTCCGTTATAGAGAATCCACCTGCAAGGCAGGAGAACTGCAGAAAATGCAGGTTTAATTCCTGGGTTGGGAAGATACCCTGGAGAAAGAAATGACAACTTGCTGCAGTATACTTGCCTGGAAGAACCCCATGGACAGAGGAGCTAGACAAGCTATAGTCCATGGGATCCCAAGAGAGTTGGACAGGACTTAGTGACTAAACAACAACAATGTGTCATATTACAACATTTGACTGATTGTCTTATCAATTCTATGATGCAAAGTAGATGTTAAAATCCTTCCATTTAAGGTGAGGCTATTGAACCACTAAAAGATTATCATTATTCAATATCACACAAATAGTTATGCAAGTAAGTGACTTACCTTAAATTTATTCACTGACTACTTATTATATGTCAGGCCTTATGTAATTAGGTAAAAATAAATCCACAGTACTTGTAGACCACCAGGATCCTCTGTCCATGGAATTCTCCAAGCAAGAATACTGACGTGGGAAGCTATTCCCTTCTCTAGGGAATCTTCCCAACCTAGGGACAAACCCAGGTCTCCAGCATTGCAGGCAGATTCTTTACCATCTGAGCCACCAGAGAATCCTTTCCTCATAGAGCACTTGTTGAATACCAGCCAATGTTCTAATTGCTTTATAAATATAACTTATGCAGTCAATTTACAGGTGAGAAAGTGAGGCAAAAAGAGGTTAAGTAAGTGGTTTGAGGTTGAAAGGTTGTTGTTGAATCACGACGCTGGAATTCTTGGCCCCCGGAGGAGAAAAATTCAATCCGGGACCAGAGACGAGGCTTGATCGCTCAGAGCTTTTGTGTAATAAAGTTTTATTAAAGCTTTTGTGTAATAAAGAGAAAGCTTCTGACATAGGCATCAGAAAGGGGTAGAAAGAGTACTCCCCTGCTAGGCTTTAGCTGGATGTTATATAAGTCACCAGCAGTCTGTTAATGAAAGAAAGGAATGTCTCAAAACTTAGAATGGCACCAGGCCCCTCACCCATAAGATGTATTTTGGGATAACCTTAGCTCTAAATGGTTTATCTTGGGCCATAAAATGATTAACTTGAATATTGAGGAAGGGCAGATCACCATATAAATAGTTTCATTTACATAGATTAGAGGAACATTATTGGAGTATGACATACTGGTTTATCAAGTAGGTTCGGGGCCCAAAAGGAGGAACCAACTTGAAGACAGAGTTTGGGGTAAATGCACAGTACATTAGCATAGCTTAAGATAAAAATTTCCATAAGAAAAGGTCAATGGTTAACTTCAAGTGAAACTAGGTATCATTATAGCAACACAGAATTTTAAGAGAAACCTCTTTTTAAATTTTTATAGAGAAGGAGAAAATATCTCTAGTTTGTTTCCTCCTGCCGCTTAAGAGAGATAAAATGTCTGATACTTGCAGGCTATTTCCTCCGCTTGGAGACCCCTGGCCTTCCTGCCTGTTACCCTCTCAGGGTCACCAATGTATTGAGAGATAGAGCCAACATAAGAACCCATGTGTCCATAAATGCAATTTTATGATTTTCCACTTCATATGCCCAGGGACCTGAGAGCTATTACTGAAAATGATTTTAAATTTTGAAAAATAGGATGCAAATGATATTTTAATTAAACTTGATGCAAAAATAATTGTAAGTAAGGAAGAGATTTGGGAAAATGAAGAAAGATTTAGTAAATTAAAAAAATAAAATATGAGGATAATTGAAAAGTATAACAGCATTATTAAAAAAGTGTAGATGGAAGCAAGATTCAAAGCCATCATGACAGAAGTGAAATGTTCTATGTATGTTATCTTAAATGATACACCTTCAAGGGACTTGGTGAATTCATTGGCATATTCTTTTATTTAAAAACAAAAATACTAGTTTCATGAATTTGTTTTAATTAAATATTTTGTATTGGATATTTTTTTTCTCAAGGCATTGATGTGAGCCAGTTTTCTGACATTCATTTTCCTTATAGTCTTGAAAGAGTATGTGCTAATACAGACATGACTAAGACCTTGGTATTGTTACAAACAAGAGTTTGTTCAAGTCAGGAGCATTTGAGAAAGGGAGCAGTTACAAAAACATTAAAAACAAAGAGCAAGCAGAGTTGAGTGTTTAAATATGTTTATGCTTTCATATATGTTTTTTGTCAGATTCACTTAAGGGTTGTTTAGCTCACACAAGATTACCTTCTACAGTTTCTGTGCATATACAACTGAGTGCTATGACCCCACATCTTATATGCTGTTGCTTTTAATCATCTTGGTGAATTTACACTTTCTCTTTTAAAGAGATAATACAGTGAGTAAGAGTGAAGGATGTGAAAACTATGCAATGGAAAGTTAAGGAGAAAAGGGGTCAGTCATTATCCAACAGTCTAACATGCTATTTTCCCTTCCATCTCTCCTTTGGTATATACACATACCCCCATTCAAAAGCTCAGGGAAAAGAAAAATACAGTTCACTACAGTACGAATTCACTGGAATTAATCAAACAAGTAAGAACTACTATTCTATAGATTTTGTGCTAGATCTAAAATTAATCCTATAAAACATCCCAAGAGGAGAAACCTGCTAGGATTTCACTATGTAGATGAAGCTTTAAAGTGATGAGTAGGCAGAAACAAACTCAACCCTCTGTAATTCCAAATATGTGCTCAAACTTGTTCTGCTTAACAAGGAAGTCACTTGTTAAAAAACATTTTTCAAAGTGTTGTCCTTCATGGTCCTACTTCATGGTTCATTGTCCTAAAGACTCTCAAGAGTGATAGGACCTTTTCAAGTTTTGTTTATATATTTAAACCAGTTATCTAGGAAGTTTTTAAAAAATTCTCACTCCTAGGTCATCAGTTCAGTTCAGTCACTCAATCATGTCCAACTTTTCTCAATCCCATGAATTGCAGCATGCCAGGCCTCCCTGACCATCACCAACTACCAGAGTTCATTCAAACTCATGTCCATCAATTCGGTGATGCCATCCAACAATCTCATCCTCTGCCATTGCCTTTTCCTCCTGCCACCAACCCTCCCAGCATCAGACTCTTTTCCAATCAGTCAACTCTTTGCATGAGGTGGCCAAAGTACTGGAGTTTCAGCTTTTTCATCCTTTCCAAAGAACACCAGGACTGATCTCCTTTCTAAAGGACTGGTTGGATCTGTTGCAGTCCAAGGGACTCTCCAGAGTCTTCTCCAATGCCACAGTTCAAAAGCATCCATTTTTCAGTGCTCAGCTTTCTTCACAGTCCAACTCTCAAATCCATACCTGACCACTGGAAAAGCCACAGCCTTGACTGGATGGAACTTTGCTGACAAAGTAATGTCTCTACTTTTCTATATGCCTAGGTTGGTCATAACTTTCCTTCCAAGGAGTAAATGTCTTTAGTTTCATGGCTGCAGTCACCATCTGCAGTGATTTTGGAGCCCCCAACATAAAGTCTGGCACTGTTTCCACTGTTTCCCCATCTATTTCCCATGAAGTGATGGGACCAGATGCTATGATCTTCGTTTTCTGAATGTTGAGCTTTAAGCCAACATTTTCACTCTCCTCTTTCACTTTCATCAAGAGGCTTTTAAGGTCCTCTTTACTTTTTGCCATAAGGGTGGTATCCTCTGCATATCTGAGGTTATTGATATTTCTTCTAGCAATCTGATTCCAGCTTGTACTTCTTCCAGCCCCGTGTTTCTCATGATGCACTCTGCATAGAAGTTAAATAAGCAGGGTGACAATATACAGCTTTGACATACTCCTTTATTTGGAAGCAGTCTGTTGTTCCATGTTCAGTTTTAACTTTTGCTGCCTGACCTGCATATAGGTTTCTCAAGAGGCAGGTCAGGTGGTCTGGTATTCCCATCTCTCTCAGAATTTTCCACAGTTTGTTGTGATCCACATAGTCAAAGGCTTTGGCATAGTCAATAAGGCAGAAATAGATGTTTTTCTGGAACTCTCTTGCTCTTTCCATGATCCAGCAGATATTGGCAATTTGATCTCTGATTCCTCTGTGTTTTCTAAAACCAGCTTGAACATCAGGAAGTTCATGGTTCACATATTGCTGAAGCCTGGCTTGGAGACTTTTGAGCATTACTTTACTAGTGTGTCAGATGAGTGTAATTGTGCGGTAGTTTGAGCATTTTTTGCCATTGCCTTTCTTTGGGATTGGAATGAAAACTGACCTTTTCTAGTCCTGTGGCCACTGCTGAGTTGTCCAAATTTGCTGACATATTGAATACAGCACTTCCACAGCATCATCTTTCAGGATTTGAAATAGGTCAAATGGAATTCCATCACCTCCACTAGCTTTTTTTGTAGTAATGCTTTCTAAGGCCCACTTGACTTAACATTCCAGGATGTCTGGCTCTAGGTGAGTGATCACACCATCATGTTTACCTGGGTCGTGAAGATCTTTTTTGTACAGTTCTTCTGTATATTCTTGTCACATCTTCTTAATATCTTCTGCTTCTGTTAGATCCATACCATTTCTGTCCTTTATCAAGCCCATCTTTGCATGAAATGTTCCCTTGGTATCTCTAATTTTCTTGAAGAGATCTCTAGTCTTTCCCATTCTGTTCTTTGCCTCTATTTCTTTGCATTGCTTGCTCAGGAAGGCTATCTTATCTCTTCTTGCTGTTTTTGGAACTCTGCATTCAGATGCTTATATCTTTCTTTTTCTCCTTTGCTTTTCACTTTTCTTCTTTTTACAGCTATTTGTAAGATCTCCCCAGACAGCCATTTTGCTTTTTTGCATCTCTTTTCCATGGGGATGGTCTTGATCCCTGTCTCCTGTACAATGTCATGAACCTCTGTTCATAGTTCATCAGGCACTCTATCTATTAGATCTAGTCCCTTAAATCTATTTCTCACTTCCACTGTATAATCATGAGGGATTTGATTTAGCTCTTACCTGAATGGTCTGGTGATTTTTCCTACTTCAATTTAAGTCTGAATTTGGCAGTAAGCAGCTCATGATATGAGCCACAGTCAGCTCCCAGTCTTGTTTTTGTTGACTGTATAGAGCTTCTCCATCTTTGGCTGCAAAGAATATAATCAATCTGATTTGGGTGTTGACCATCTGGTGATGTCCATGTGTAGAGTCTTCTCTTGTGTTGTTGGAAGAGTGTGTTTGCTATGACCAGTGCATTCTCTTGGCAAAACTCCATTAGCTTTTTCCCTGTTCCATTCCATATTCCAAGGCCAAATTTGCCTGTTACTCCAGGTGTTTCTTGACTTTCTACTTTAGCATTCCAGTCCCCTATAATGAAAAGGACATCTTTTTTGGGTGTTAGTTTAAAAGGTCTTATAGGTCTTCATAGAACTGTTCAACTTCAGCTTCTTCAGCATTACTAGATGGGGCATAGACTTGGATTACCTTGATATTGAATGGTTTGGCTTGAAAACAAACAGAGATCATTCTGTCGTTTTTGAGACTGAATCCAAGTACTGCATTTCGGACTCTTTTGTTGACCATGATGGCTACTCCATTTCTTCTAAGGTATTCCTGCCTGCAGTAGTAGATATAATGGTCATCTGAGTTAAATTCACCCATTTCAGCCCATTTTAGTTTGCTGATTCCTAGAATGTTGACGTTCACTCTTGCCATTTTCTGTTTGATGACTTCCAATTTGCCTTGATTCATGGACCTGACATTCCAGGTTCCTATGCAATATTGCTCTTTACAGCATCGGGCCTTGCTTCTATCACCAGTCACATCCACAGCTGGGTATTGTTTTTGCTCTGGCTCCATCCTTTCATTCTTTCTGGAGTTATTCCTCCATTGATTTCCAGTAGCATATTGGGCACCTACCGACCTGGGTAGTTCCTCTTTCAGTATCCTATCTTTTGCCTTTTTATACTGTTCACAGGGTTCTCCAGGCAAGAATACTGAAGTGGTTTGCCATTCCCTTCTCCAGCAGACCTCATTCTGTCAGACCTCTCGAACATGACCTGCCCATCTTGGGTGGCCCCACAGGGCATGGCTTGGTTTCACTGATTTAGACTAGGCTGTGGTCTGTGTGATCAGATTGCCTATTTTTCTGTGATTATGGTTTCAATGTGTCTGCCCTCTGATGCCCTCTCACAACACTTATCATCTTACTTGGGTTTCTCTTACCTTGGATGTGGGGTATCTCTTCACGGCTACTCCAGCAAAGTGCAGCTGCTGCTCCTTACCTTGAACAAGGGGTATCTCCTCACCACCGCCCCTCCTGACCTTGAATGTGGAGTGGCTCCTAGGTCATGCTGCTGTTGCTGCTGCTGCTAAGTCGCTTCAGTTGTGTACGACTCTGTGCGACCCCATAGACGGCAACCCACTAGCCGTTTCTGGGATTCTCCAGGCAAGAACACTGGAGTGCATTGCCATTTCCTTCTCCAGTGCATGAAAGTCAAACTGAAAGTGAAGTCACTAAGTTGTGTCCAACTCTTAGCGACCCCATGGACTGCAGCCTACTAGGCTCCTCCGTCCATGAGATTTTCTAGGCAAGAGTACTGTAGTGGGGTGCCATTGCCTTCTCCTCCTAGGTCATACCCCATACCAACTAAATTATGACTGTTGAAAGTAGTACCAGGAAAAAATTTTTTTAGTAATTTTCCAGATCATTCTAAAATACAGTTATATTTGAGAGCCAGACTTCTAGATATCTTGTTCCCTAGCATTAGTGCTTGTACAGTCTATCACACCAACATAGTTATCCAGTGTTTACCCAAACATTCGTGGTAATAACCTTGGCTATTAAAAACAGTTCTTAAGTTAATTCAAAATCTATCATTCTCCCTTCCATCCCTTGCTGTTAGTCCTGTCTCACTGGAATAATGCAATTTTTAGACCTGTTTTGCATGTGGCAATATAGTGGAAGTTGGTTTTATCATCCCCTTAATTTTCTCTTCTCCAGGCATAACCTGGAGATAAGATAAAAATCTTATTATTATCCTAGTACTTTCTTTTGAATACACTAGTTAACAGTATGATATCCTGGAGAAAACTTGGGCTTTAGAATCATAATGCCTTTAGTTTACATTCCATATCTGCTACTTACAATCTTGTGAACTTGAAAAAGTTATTGAATTTCTCTGCTTCCTTTCTGCCACAAATAATGCTACTTCATGCAACTTTTATGAGTATAAAATGAGATAGACGGAGTAGGAGTAAGACTTTTAGAAGCTCTGAACACTGAGTATTTAGTGATTTATCACAGTCTACTTCATCCCCCACATATATAATTCAAATGAAAACAACACTAAACCAGACAAGAAGAAGAAACAAATCCAGTTAATTTCTAGGGATTTTCCCCTTTATCGATACTGTTACTTTAAAATCATTAATAGCAAGCATGCATTAAATACATATACCCATTTCTTTTTACCTTTATTTAGCTGATGCCCCAAATGTATATTTAACCTTCTACTGAGTAATATAAGTACTAAAGTGCCCAAATGCAGCTCTGCTTAGTATAATTGAGAAGAGGGCAGACATGTATAACTTTAGACAAGTTGTTTAACCTCTTCCACAGACTTCAGTTTCCTGAATTGTAAAAGTAAGACAATAGATGCCCTGAAGAATTATTGTAAAGGTTGTGAGACTCTCAGGGGATTAAAATAAATGATGTATAAAAAGTGCTTATAAGTGATCAAAAACAGTAGGTAAGAACATCACCTCTGAAGCTATTTTGAATTCAAATCTTTTAGTTTACTGGCTCTAAAATCTTGGTCAAATTTTATGGTGTCTGTTTCTCAGTTTCCTTCTTGGAAAATGAGGATAAAAATATTTCCACTTAGGATTCTGTGAGTTTTAAATAATTGATATCCTTAATGCATTTATCACAAAATAATGTCCAATACGTGCTTACTCTTGTCATTATTATTAAAAATAACAGTGATTAATATTAGATGAAAATAACCTGGCCCACTTGGTAGGCATTCAATGTGTGGTGGCATGCTTTCTTTTCAATTGAGGGACCCATAATTAAATACATTACTAGAATTTAGAGAGGATCTGTACATTATAGTTATTCGCTGAATAAATGTTGAATGAATGAATGAGTGAATAAATAAGTGAATGTTATTTCACAACGTGTATAACTTTCCTAATTGTAATTATAGATTCATAGTTCTAACTAGTAGAACCTAAAATACAGGTGTATGTCATTCTCTCCAAATAACCTAAATTCCAGTTAATATTTAAACTTTTAAAACTTAGAAAGCTATTTTATTTATAAAATACATCTATTTTTATTTATTTTTATTTACATTTTTATGAGTTTCTAATCATATTTATGGTGTTCTTACTATGTCTGAATAGGATGATACTATAAAAGAAAACTTTCAAAAAGGTTTCTAACCTAGTACAACATTATATAACAGCATGATTATTAACTTTCATTCCCTGTAATTCAAGCTTGAGGCTCTTATTACATGAAAAAAAAAACATATTACTGAGACATTATATTTCCCAGTTTAGCTCAACTTAGCACAACCTGAATCCCTTTACCTTCAAAAGCACTTGCTCTAGTATTAGTGACACTTAGGCTTTCTCCAAGTCATTTATGCTCTCTGGGCCTTTGCATCATCATCTGTTAAATGGGGATGATATTGCCTAGCTCATGAGGATATTTTAGTAAACTAATGAAGTGTCATATCTGAAAAAATTCTGAGATATGTAATGTACATACATGCAACTATGTGTATATGTGTTTTCAGACAGAGTGACAGATAAACCTGCTGCTTCCTCAAATACTTTTGTGACAAAAGGTACACAAATTAGCTATGCAGGACTGGAAAAGGTAAGTTTTTATTTCAATTCCAAAGAAAGGCATGCCAAAGAATGCTCAAACTACCGCAAAATTGCACTCATCTGACACACTAGTAAAGTAATGCTCAAAATTCTGCAAGCCAGACTTCAGCAATATGTGAACTGTGAACTCCCTGATGTTCAAGCTGGTTTTAGAAAAGGCAGAGGAACCAGAAATCAAATTGCCAACATCCTCTGCATCATGGAAAGAGCAAAAGAGTTCCAGAAAAACATCTCTTCTGCTTTATTGACTATGACAAAACCATTGACTGTGTGGATCACAATCAACTGTGGAAAATTCTGAGAGAGATGGGAATACCAGACCACCTAACCTGCCTCTTGAGAAACCTGTATGCAGGTCAGGAAGCAACAATTAGAACTGGACATGGAACAACAGACTGGTTCCAAATAGGAAAAGGAGTATGTCAAAGCTGTATATTGTCACCCTGCTTATTTAACTTCTATGCAGAGTACATCCTGAGAAATGCTGGACTGGAAGAAGCACAGGCTGGAATCAAGATTGCTGGGAGAAATACCAATAACCTCAGATATGCAGAGGACACCACCCTTATGGCAGAAAGTGAGGAGGAACTAAAAAGCCTCCTGATGAAAGTGAAAGAGGAGAGTGAAAATGTTGGCTTAAAGCTCAACATTCAGAAAACGAAGATCATGGCATCTGGTCCCATCACTTCATGAGAAACAGATGGGGAAACAGTGTCAGACTTTATGTTTTTGGGCACCAAAATCACTGAAGATGATGACTGCAGCCATGAAATTAAAAGACGCTTACTCCTTAGAAGAAAAGTTATGACCAACCTAGATAGTATATTCAAAAGCAGAGACATCACTTTGCCGACTAAAGTCCATCTAGTCAAGGCTATGGTTTTTCCTGTGGTCATGTATGGATGTGAGAGTTGGGCTGTGAAGGCTGAGCGCCGAAGAATTGATGCTTTTGAACTGTGGTGTTAGAGAAGACTCTTGAGAGTCCCTTGGACTGCAAGGAGATCCAACTAGTCCATTCTGAAGGAGATCAACCCTGGGATTTCTTTGGAAGGAATGATGCTGAATCTGAAGCTCCAGTACTTTGGCCACCTCATGTGTAGAGTTGACTCATTGGCAAAGATTCTGATGCTGGGAGGGATTGAGGGCAGGAGGAGAAGGGGACGACCGAGGATGAGATGGCTGGATGGCATCACGTACTCGATGGACGTGAGTCCAAGTGAACTCCGGGAGTTGGTAATGGACAGGGAGGCCTGGCGTGCTGCGATTCATGGGGTCGCAAAGAGTCGAACACGACTGAATGACTAAACTGAACTGAACTGAAAGTTTAAATATTTACCTCAGTAATTTGAACACTCTGGCGGTGACTGTTTCAGAATGCTTATTTTTCTCCAAATATGACTCATGTGAAAATAAAGTACCTGCATTTTTCTACCTGTAACAGGCCAGAGTAGGTTCATTTTAACTATAATATTCTGCACTTACATTTTTATAGCCTACTGCCAAGTTTTAAAATTCAAGTTTATTCAGTTTTCTTTTCCTGCCTACAGTAAAATAAAAAAATATTGATTTCCTAAATAGATATCACTTGAAAGTTATATTACACTGTGAGAACATAGACTACAAAATATTTGAGGACACTGAATTCTGTAAAATAACTGACCCACATTTTCAGAGTATTATCCCAGTGCTCATCTCTGATAGAGTCCCTTAGCTAGCTAACTGTGCTTCTATATTTTTACTTTATAAGCCAAGGTGTCATTTGACATATGAAATCATACTAAATATTAAGCCTTAGAGGAGTCAAAAACTGATATACATAAAAAATAAAGGAGAAAACCTGAGGTACTTTAGTTTGAAAAGCAAAATCTGATGGAAAAATGATAGTGATCGTTTAAATTGGAGATCCTTTTCAAAGCATATAAATACTGGGAAAATTCTCCTGGTTCCATATTAGGAGTTTCTATTGATGATAGCTACTTTTTCTTTTAAAACCTTAATATGTGTAAAATGTAGACATGTTGGGCTCCATGCTCAGTTGCTCAGTCATGGCTGACTCTTTGCAACTCCATGGACTGTAGCCTGCAAGACTCTTCTGTCCATGGAATTGTCCAGGCAGTAATACTGGCATAGGTTGCCATTTATACAGACATGATATATATATTTAAAAATCCATGCTGACTGTCAAAGTAAAAGGACAACTGGAGCCAATTTAATTCATTTTACAATAATTTTGCTTATTTTCAATATAGACTATATTTTTATTTTTTTAAAGTGTGGAGAAATGAGGGAACCAGGGAAATAAATATACTGCCATGTACTAAAACCATAAATATGCTCCCTGCTGATTTTTAACAAACCACCAGGATGAAAAACTAATGAAGGGTGAGCAAGAGAGTATCTGGTAATTTTCCTAAAGCACATTTATATTGCATTTGTAGAATGTCTTCCTCAGGAGAGCACAAATTATTTTTTATTAACAAAGAGCTGTAAGGAAAAAGTGCTGCTCTCTTTATTTTTTTGAAAGTTTAAATGTTTCTCACAGTTTTATCACTGTTAATACATAATAGGAAAAGAAGAGTAGCTTGTGCAGTAAATAACTTGTGGTTGTAGTTAATACATGCAGGTCATTTATAATCTGAAGGAAAGTTATGACCAACCTAGATAACATATTAAAAAGCAGAGACATTACTTTGCCAACAAAGGTCCATCTAGTCAAGGCTATGGTTTTTCCAGTGGTCATGTATGGATGTGAGAGTTGGAATGTGAAGAAGGCTGAGCGTCAAAGAATTGATGCTTTTGAACTGTGATGTTGGAGAAGACTCTTGAGAATCCCTTGGACTGCAAGGAGACCCAAGTCCTTCCTAAAGGAGATCAGTCCTGGATGTTCATTGAAAGGACTGATTCTAAAGCTGAAACTTTAATACTTTGGCCACCTCATGCGAAGAGCTGACTCATTGGAAAAGACTCTGATGCTGGGAGGGATTGGGGGCAGGAGGAGAAGGGGACAACAGAGGATGAGATGGCTGGATGGCATCACCGAATGGATGGATATGAGTCTGAGTGAATTCTGGGTGTTGGTGATAGACAGGGAGGCCTGGCGTGCTGTGATTCATGGGGTCACAAAGAGTCGGACACGACTGAGAAACTGAACTGAACTGAATGATCATTTCTAGTGTTTTAAAGATATATGGAATTTTCTCAGTAATAGGTGAATTTGTCTTATTGTGTATCTAAAATCATTCTAAAGTAGTTTATTCTTTAATGAACAGGGTTTTCTGAAAAGAATTACCTATTTTTTCAAATTAGTTTCCTTTTTCTTTGTTTTAAAAATCACATTCCTCCATATTTTCTCAAAGAAAAGTTCTCACACTACAGTTTTGAGTCCTATGTTTTTTAAAACACAATAGACTTTTAAAATTCTATATTTTAAAAGAATTGTTAGATTTGGTGAATACTAAAAATATTTCTTAACTAGTTCAATCACTCTTTATATCAGTGACTGCTGAGAGTAAAATCTCATAAATAAGAAGGTAAATCCTTTTTACATAGAGAATGTAGTATTTATTTGCATGGTCATATGTATTGTAATGGACTTCCCTGGTAGCTTAGCTGGTGAAGAATCCGCCTGTGATGCAGGAAACCCTGGTTCAGTTCCTGAGGTGGGAAGATCCCCTGGAGAAATGATAGGCTATCACTCTAGTATTCTTGCCTGGAGAATCCCAATGGACAGAGGAGCCTGGCGGGCTATAGTCCATGGTGTCACAAAGAGTTGAACATGACTGAGCGACTAAGCATGCACACATGTATTATAATAGTCTTTTTCTTACATTCATTTTTCTGTCTATTGTTTAGCTAAACTGACTTAAAACAAAATTAGCTTTAATAGCATATAAACTGCTATCTGGATTTTGAATTTACTAAACCATGTCAATTGAAAAAATTATACAATCTAAAAATTGAGAATTATATTTTATTCAGGGACCCATAAGAAAATATTAATGTAATATACTGACATTTCCTTAGAAATGGCAGTAGAATTTTCTGTAGCTACTGACTTCAACTTTTTAACCCATGAATAAAATGATAGATTTTCATATTGTTTATGGGGTTCTCAAGGCAAAAATACTGAAGTGGTTTTCCATTCCTTTCACCAGTGGATCATGTTTTGTCAGAAGTCTCCACCATGCCGAGAGTCTTAGTTGGCCCTATATGGCATGGCTCATAGTCTCATTGAGTCAGACAAGGCTGTGGTCCATGTGATTAGTTTGATTAGTTTTCTGTGATTGTGATTTTCATTCTGTCTCCCCTGTGATGGAGGATAAGAGGCATAAGCTTCCTGATGGGAGAGACTGACTGGCTGAGAAACTGGTTCTTGTTCTGATGGGCAGGGCCATGTTTCATAACTCTTTAATTCAGTTTACTGTTATTGGATGGGGCTGTGCTCTCTCCTTTTGGTTTGACTGGGGCCAAGCTATGGTGATTTGTTTAGGTCATACCTGAATGGTCTAGCAGCTTTCCCTACTTTCTTCAATTTAAGTCTGAATTTGGTAATAAGGAGTTCATGATCTGAGCCACAGCCAGCTCCTGGTCTTATTTTTGTTGACTGTATAGAGCTTCTTCATCTTTGGCTGCAAAGAATATAATCAGTCTGATTTCGGTGTTGACCATCTGGTGATGTCCATTTGTAGAGTCTTCTCTTGTATTGTTGGAAGAGGGTGTTTGCTATGACTGGTGCATTCTCTTGTCAAAACTCTATTAGACTTTGCCCTGCTTCAATCTGTATTCCAAGGCCTGTTATTTTGGCCTGTTACTCCAGGTGTTTCTTGACTTCCTACTTTTGCATTCTAGTCCCCTATAATGAAAAGGACACCTTTTTGGGGGTGTTAGTTCTAAAGGGTCTTGTAGGTCTTCATAGAACAGTTCAACTTCAGCTTCTTCAATGTTACTGGTTGGGGCATAGACTTAGATTACCGTGATACTGAATGGTTTGGCTTGGAAAAGAACAGAGATCATTCTGTCGTTTTTGAGACTGAATCCAAGTACTGCATTTTGGACTCTTTTGTTGACCATGATGGCTACTCCACTTCTTCTGAGGGATTCCGGCCCACAGTAGTAGATATAATGGTCATCTGAGTTAAATTCACACATTCCAGTCCATTTTAGTTCGCTGATTCCTAGAATGTTGACGTTCACTCTTGCCATTTCCTGTTTGATGACTTCCAATTTGCCTTGATTCATGGACCTGACATTCCAGGTTCCTATGCAATATTGCTCTTTACAGCATTGGACCTTGCTTCTATCACCAGTCACATCCACAGCTGGGTATTGTTTTTGCTCTGGCTCCATCCTTTCATTCTTTCTGGAGTTATTTCTCCACTGATCCCCAACAGCATATTCGGCACCTACCAACCTGGGGAGTTCCTCTTTCAGTATCCTACCAATTTGCCTTTTCATACTGTTTAGGAGACAGGGATCAAGACAATCCCCATGGAAAAGAAATGCAAAAAAGCAAAATGACTATCTGGGGAGGCCTTACAAATAGCTGTGAAAGGAAGAGAGGTAAAAAGCAAAGGAGATAAAGAAAGATATATGCATCTGAATGCAGAGTTCCAAAGAATAGCAAGAAGAGATAAGAAAGCCTTCTTCAGCAACCAATGCAAAGAAATAGAGGAAAAGAACAGAATGGGAAAGACTGGAGATCTCTTCAAGAAAATTAGAGATACCAAGGGAACATTTCATGCAAAGATGAGCTTCATAAAGGACAGAAATGGCATGGACCTAACAGAAGCAGAAGATATTAAGAAGTGGCAAGAATACACAGAAGAACTATACAAAAAAGATCTTCATGACACAGATAATACATCCTGGAATGTGAAGTCAAGTGGGCTTTAGAAAGTATTACTACGAACAAAACTAGAGGAGGTGATGAAGTTCCAGTTGAGCTGTTTCAAATCCTGAAAGATGATGCTGTGAAAGTGCTGCCCTCAATATGCCAACAAATTTGGAAAACTCAGCAGAGGCCACATGACTGGACAAGGTCAGTTTTCATTACAATTCCAAAGAAAGGCAATGCCAAAGAATGCTCAAACTACCGCACAATTGCACTCATCTCACACACTAGTAAAGTAATGCTTAAAATTCTCCAAGCCAGGCTTCAGCAATGCATGATCCATGAACTTCCTGGTGTTCAAGCTGGTATTAGAAAAGGCAGAGGAACCAGAGATCAAATTGCCAACATCCTCTGAATCATGGAAAGTGCAAGAGAGTTCCAGAAAAACATCTAATTCTGCTTTATTGACTATGCCAAAGCCTTTGACTGTGTGGATCAGAATAAACTGTGGAAAATTCTGAAAGAGATGGGAATACCAGACCACCTGACCTGCCTCTTGAGAAATCTGTATGCAGGTCAGGAAGCAACAGTTAGAACTGGACAAGGAACAACAGACTGGTTCCAAATAGGAAAAAGAGTACGTCAAGGCTGTATATTGTCACCCTGCTTATTTAAATTCTATGCAGAGTACATCCTGAGAAATGCTGGACTGAAAGAAGCAAAAGCTGTAATCAAGATCTCAGATATGCAGAGGACACCACCCTTATGGCAGAAAGTGAAGAGGAGCTAAAAAGCCTCTTGATGAAAGTGAAAGAGGAGAGTGA
>SJYC01096533.1:0-45052 GCA_006408675.1 Madoqua kirkii
ACTAAGGTCTGTCTAGTCAAGGCTATGGTTTTTCCTGTGGTCATGTATGGATGTGAGAGTTGGACTGTGAAGAAGGCTGAGCGCCGAAGAATTGATGCTTTTGAACTGTGATGTTGGAGAAGACTCTTGAGAGTCCCTTGGACTGCAAGGAGATCCAACCAGTCCATTCTGAAGGAGATCAACCCTGGGATTTCTTTGGAAGGAATGATGCTAAAGCTGAAACTCCAGTACTTTGGCCACCTCATGAGAAGAGTTGACTCACTGAAAAAGATTCTGAGCTGGGAGAGATAGGGGCAGGAGGAGAAGGGGACAACAGAGGATGAGATGGTTGGATGGCATCACGGACTGGATGGACATGAGTCTGAGTGAACTCCAGGAGTTGGTGATGGACAGGGAGGCCTGGTGTGCTGCGATTCATGGGGTTGCAAAGAGTCGGACACGACTGAGTGACTGAACTGAATTGATAAATATATTGAAGATTTCAAAGTAAAACATGAAGATAATGAAGACATAAATGGAAACTACAAAAATAAAGAAACTTCTAGAGCTGAAAATACAAATATCTGAAATGAAAAATTTGCTGATTGGACTTACCAGCATAATCAATACCACAAAAGAAAAAGATCAATAAACTTGAAAACATAGCAATAAAATCTATCCAAATTGAAACACAGACAGAAAGATGTTGTTCAAACAATGAGCAGAGTCACAGTGCCCTTTTGAATAATATTGTGACTAACATACATTCAACTGGAGTTCAGAAACACAAAAAGGGCATTTCAGTCAAAAAATATATTTGAAAAGAATAGTGGCCAAATTTTTTAAAATTTTGATGAAAAGCATAAGCCATGGGTCTTAAAATTTTAATAAACTCAAGAGAAGATAAATATAAGGAAAATCTCAGCAAAACACATCATAATAAAATTATTGATGGCTCCTCTGGTTGTCCAGCGGTTATGAATCTGCCTTGCAATGCAGGAAACATGGGTTCAATCCCTGGTCCAGGAAGATCCCACATGCCATGAGGGCAACTAAGTCTGTGTGCCACAGCTACTGAAGCCTGAGTGCCCTAGAGCCCATGCTCTGAAACAAGATAAGCCACTGCAAACAGAAACCCATGTACCACAGCTAGACAGTAGGCCCCTCTCTCTGCAACTGGAGAAAGGCCGTGCATAGCAATGAAGACCCAATGCAGCCAAATATATGTATAATACATACTTTTAAAAGTCTTTAAAAAAATTACTGAAAAGCAATGGTAAAGAAGAACTCTTTAAGGTAGCCACAGAAAGAGATACATTGTGTATAAGAAGACAAAAATAAGGCTGACAGGGCTGACTTCTTGTCAAAAACACTGCAAATCAGAAGACAATGAATGACATCCTTGAAGTATTGAAAGAAAAACTTACAATCTAAAATTCTACACCCAGGGAAATAGTGTCCTTCATATAAGAAAGACAAAATAAAGACATTTTCAGGCAAACAAAAGCTGGAGAATTTATCATCTGCAGTAGAACACGTATAAGAAATGTTAAGGTAGTTTTTAGTGGAAGGAAAACAATACTAGATAGAAATTGAGAACCACACAAGGGAATTAGAGCTCTAGAATGTAAGCATGTGGATTAATAAGAGACATTTTAAGACTACTTTAAAAGGTAACTGACTGTCTAACCACAAAATAATAATAATGCAGTCTGAGATTTATAACAAAGGTAGAAAAAGTTAATGAAAGCAATAGCACAAAGAAGGAGAAAGGAAAATGGAAGCAGTTTGTGACTTCTTATATTAACATGAGGTAGACTGTGCCAAGTTAAAGATGCAGACTGTAAACACAGAAACCAATTTTAAAAAGAATAGCAAAGAGGTATACCTAAAAACCAAAAGAAGAGATAAAACGGAATACATACAAACAAAACAAAACTCAATCAAATAAAGGCAGGAAAAAAGAAAAGACCATATGAGATGAATAGAAAATATCAGGATCATAGAGTTAAACCCAACCATACTGAAATTACATTAAATGTAAATGTTTCAAACAATCCAATTACAAGGCAGTCAAAACAGATTAAAAAGGAAAAATCCTACTAGACACAATCTGTTAAAATTGCATTTTAAATAAAAAGTCACAGATAGGTAAAGACAAAAGGTGAAAAAGATATACCATGCAAATATGAATCTGGAAAAAATGTCTGCAAAACATGGAGCTGATAAAGGACTTGTTTTCAAAAACAATGAAATTCTATAAGTTCGTCATAAGAAGAGAAACAACCACATTTTAAAAAATCAGATGGCAAATAAACACATGAAAAGATACTTCACATGATTAGTCTCTAGAGATATACAGACTAAAACCACATTGTAATTCTACTATAGACTCATTAGGATAGCTTAAGTTAAAAATTCCTGACAAAGCCAAGTGTTGGCAAGAGTGTAGAAGAACTGAAACTCTCATATGTTTCAGGTAAAAATGCCAAATAATATATTTTAAAATGTTATCTGGAAAGCAGTTTGGGAGTGCCTTATAAATTTAAACATGAACCTAACATGTGATCTAATAATATCACTCAGTCATTTTCCCAAGAGAAAAAAATGTTGACATAAATGCTTACAAATGTTCATAGTAACTATGTTCATAATAGACAAAAAAACTGAACAGAACATAAGTGTGTATCAGCTGATGAGTGCACAACAAATTGTGTTATATAATGGAATACTGCTCAGCAATGAAAAAAAAAAAGATGGACTGCTGACACATATAATAACATGGATGAATCTCAAAAGCATTATGCTATGTGAAAGGATCCAGACATGTAAGACTATATCTGTATGATTCAATTTATATGACATTTTAGAAAGTATAAAACTATAGTGATAGAAAGCAGGTCAGTGGTTGCCAGCAACCAGGGTGCAGAGGAAGGAGACTGACCTCAAACGAGCATGGGAAACTTCTGGGAGAAGAAATAATTTTTATAATGATTGTGGTGATTGCAGTTATATGACTGTTTAGATCTGCAAAAACTCATCAAACTGCGTATTTAAATTGGTGAATTTTATTGTATGTCATCTCACTAAATCTTAAAAATAAGAAGAAGAAAATGAAAATCAAACAAAACAAACCAAAAAAACCCCTGTAATGAGAAGAAAGCTAAAACAGCTATATTAATAGAAGAAAAAGAAAACCTTTCCAAGAACAGCTCCCCTTCAGAAGACCTCCCCTCACATCTCATTGACCAGATTTTGCTCATGTTCATGCTTAAACCGCTTCCCTGGTGGCTCAGACAGTAAAGTGTCTGCCTACAATTCGGGAGACCAGGGTTCAATCCCTGGGTTGGGAAGATCCCCTGCAGAAGGAAATGACAACCCACTGCAGTACTCTTGCCTGGAAAATCCCATGGAGGGAGGGGCTTGGTAGGCTACAGTCCATGGGGTCGTAAAGAGTCGGACAGGACTGAGCGACTTCACTGTCACTTTCCTGCTTAAACAAGGGAATGGAGTTTATGAAGCTTAACCTTGGAGCTCTGGAGATCTCCTGTTATAGAGCAACCAGAAGTTACCTATCAGACCTGAGGGGATGGAGGCAGTCTCCCTTGAGGTACACGGTTCAGGAGAAGTGGGTGGGCCCCTTAGCAACAGTGAGGCTCTATTAGAACAAGAGGAAGCGAGGTGCATTACTTACGGCGACTATAGCAGCTGTAACAAGTAAGCCTCAAATTTCAGGGACTGAACACCTTCAAAGCCAGTTCCTACCTAGCCGGCAGGACAATGCAGGTGCTCCCGGTTGCAGGCAGCCTTCCTCCATGGGGAGATTCAGGGCCTCTCATTTCCTCCCCGTCTTGTGGCCCTGACACCTTAGGTGTCTGCTTCCACCTAGCAGATGAGGGAAAGAGGCTGCAAAGAGCCCACAGAATTACTTCAACTGCTCCCCTCAAAGTTACATGTGGAATTTCTGCTCATTCTCACTCACCACATAAACACCTGGAAAGGGAGCTAGAAATATAGTCCCTGGCAGGAGAGCCAGTGATAACTCCACACTGCGGACTGTGACATACATTTTGGTGGCGAGCTGGGTGTCCGCTCTGGTGGGGGTGGGGGGTGGGGGCACTCACTGTTGAGTGACAAACCAACAGTTTCTACCATGGAAATGTTATTTATGCTTTCTCAGTTATGCCCCAAACAATATGATTTTTGTCCCCACCTTACAGATGTGGAAAAAAGACCCAGAGAGGTTAAATAATTTGTGTCAGGTCAGAGAGCTGTTGTAAGTGGCAGAGGGTGAATGTTCATCTCTGCTGTGTGACTCCAATTTGGTTCCTACATCACCTGAAAAAACCCACCACCACTTCTTCCTTTCTTGTTTGACTTCCGGTGCTTCTGGCTCAGATGAGTGTCAGAAGAAAACTTTAAAAGAACGGACCACACAGATGAGGGGCAGGTGTCTGCCGTACACCCACCAAGTTCTTTTTTGTCACTGTAGTTTAGACCATGGAAATGCTACACCAGCCCCTCTTTTCTAGAGTCATGTTGACCCATGTCTGGGCAAATAGGAAAAGTATAGTGCAAGCAGGGCTGTTCAAATAAACCCTCTCTCATTTGTCAGGAATGAGTAGCTCTCATGACAACCCCCATTCTTTCCCCACAAAATATAAAGTTTCACTCTTTTCTCTTTCTTATACTAGCATGCAGTGCCCGAGTTTGTGTGCTCAGTCCTGTCAGATTCTTTGCGACCCCACAGGGTGTAGCCCTTGAGGCTCCTCTGTCCATGGGATTTTCCTGGCAAGAATATTGGAGTGGGTTGCCATTCCCTTCTCCAGGAGATCTTCCCAACCCAGGGCTTGAACTTGAGTCTCCTGCATCTCCTGCATTGCAGTCAGATTCTTTGGGGAAGCCCAGCCTGCAGTGAGAAGTGATCAAATCTTACTTTTCTTGGTTTTCATCATAATCTTTGACCACGCCTGGCATTCTGTATGTCACACACGTACCCAAGATGGCAGCGGAGGTGTGGTCTTGAAAGAGAAAGGATGTTCAGGCAAAGGGGAGGGCTGACAGAAAGCTCTTCCAATTTATTCAAATGGTAGTACCATCCACATCTCATTTTTTAAATTAAAAACAAACACAACATTTTCCCTATGCTGCCACTGTGAGATGAACAGGGTGGAGGAAGAAAATGCTAAATGAGTTCCTCCTGACTCAAAGTCCTTGGTACGTTACCTGAAAATGTGTTTACCGAGGATGAATTTCTTCTCCTCGAGGAGAGAGCCTCGTTCCAGCCATTCACCTCTTTAATCAGAGCTCAAGAACTTTCCAAGTTAATTTATTTTAAACAATTTCCTCCTGGAAACCCAGCACAGAGGTGGTCATACCCTCCATTTGAAGTGCTAATAACTCACATTGTAACTCCAGTTGGCTCCCTTGTCTGCATTTGGCATATTTTGTGAAATCATTTTAATATTCCATAATCACTTTAATACGTGGTGTAATCTTGAACAAGTTACTTAGGCTCTTTGGGCCTCAAGTGCCTGTCTGTAAAATGAGGGGGTTAGAGTAGAGAGTGGGACTTCGCTGGTGGCTCAGATAGAAAGTGTCTGTTTACAATATGGGAGACCTGGGTTCGATCCCTGGTTCGGGAAGTTTCCTGGAGAAGGAAATGGCAACCCACTCCAGTACTCTTGCGGAGTAGATAGTGGTTTTGGATTATTTTTCCTTCAAATAAAATTTTTATGTGGCGTTCCAATAGATAAGGGATAAAATTACACCAGCTCTAGTTGGAGCGGAAGCCTTTACTAAACAGGCCTGCCAAGTGTCAAATACCGGTGCTGCGTGAGTGGAACACAGCTTCTTTTCTCATTCTGGTGGGGGAGACAGAGGTAAATACAGGACAGCTGTGCAACTGTAAGACACATTCAGATACAGAGCTAGAGAGAGGCACAGGGCCGTGCGGGCGGGGGACAGCAACCTGGGGGGACAGGGAGGGCCGCCTGCTATGGCTACCGCTGCTATGGCACAGCGCGGGGGCCCCCCGTGGCCTCCACACAGCCACGTGGGGCAGTGCAGTGCATGCTGCCAGTGGCCCAGCCCTGGCACGCCTGCATCTGCCCACCTGCCTGCATCAGGACTCTGAGACCTGGGTTCGATCCCTGGTTCGGGAAGTTTCCTGGAGAAGGAAATGGCAACCCACTCCAGTACTCTTGCGGAGTAGATAGTGGTTTTGGATTATTTTTCCTTCAAATAAAATTTTTATGTGGCGTTCCAATAGATAAGGGATAAAATTACACCAGCTCTAGTTGGAGCGGAAGCCTTTACTAAACAGGCCTGCCAAGTGTCAAATACCGGTGCTGCGTGAGTGGAACACAGCTTCTTTTCTCATTCTGGTGGGGGAGACAGAGGTAAATACAGGACAGCTGTGCAACTGTAAGACACATTCAGATACAGAGCTAGAGAGAGGCACAGGGCCGTGCGGGCGGGGGACAGCAACCTGGGGGGACAGGGAGGGCCGCCTGCTATGGCTACGGCTGCTATGGCACAGCGCAGGGCCCCCCGTGGCCTCCACACAGCCACGTGGGGCAGTGCAGTGCATGCTGCCAGTGGCCCAGCCCTGGCACGCCTGCATCTGCCCACCTGCCTGCATCAGGACTCGGGCTCAGAAGCTGCAGAGTTGTCTCAGCTGTCAAGACATGAGGATCAGAGGATAAGTGCTTGAGCCTTCTGTCCCCCAGAGGATGTTTCTGAGGCACAAGGGACACAGAGGGCCCGCAGGCAGGCCTCCTCGAAGAACACACTCTTTCTTCTGTCTCTCTCCTTCCCTGACTTGCCCCCCTGCTCCCTCAGTGCTGCTTTCTGAGAGCACTTCCCCAATCAGCCACTCACACCCAAGTCAGCATCTCCAGTTTTGCTTTCAAGGGTACCTAACCTAAAGGGGTGGCCACGTGCTGCAGTGTGAGAGTGCAGAGCTGGGGCAGGGCAGCAACACTGAGAGATGAGACGCCGCAGAGGAGATCGCGGGCTGGCTGGCTCGGCACATCTGAGCTTGAGCTGTTTGAATAGAATCTGGGGTCAACTACCATTCATCTGTCCAGGACGCTCTCAGACCACTCCAACCCTCCAACCCTTGTGTTCTTGGAGAGGGCAAGCTCATTCTAAGATGTGCTAATCAGGGCAGACGAAGCAACAGTGCGCTTTCCAAGGGTTAGCAGAGGAGAGGCCACTGCCAGCTGCTCCTGAAACGGTGTCCTTTCTCAGGAGCTCCTGAGCCTCTGATGAGTTGCAGCGCCCTCCTCATCCCACCAATCCTCAAACTGAAGGACAGCTAACACAGGCAAATCACTAGCCAGCCTTTCCCTAGAAGCAGAGTTCATTCCTTGTGATTATTACCTCATTGTATTTAATCTGCAAATGAGGAGTTAGAATGTGTCTTGAAGAGCAGGAGGTGTGGAATAGAATTTTACAGTAGGGAGAATAGAAAACCACTTCCCATGTTGTGCCCCTACCTGAACATAATAAGGGAAATGAAAAAAGGTAAAATGAGGGAAAGAGAGTTCCTTGCCCTTGCCAATTATAGTGGCGTGATAAGGAGGAGCTCAAAGGGAGGCAATTCAAAATTCAGGGGGGAAGTCCTATTCCTGTCTGCTAGAGGAAGGCCACAGATTGGACCATAAGCTTTCTAACCATTGTTATGAAAAGGAAAACTGCCAGTTTCAACAGCTACAAAGTCCGTAAGGGAAAGATGGAGGGCAGGAGGAGAAAAGGATGACAGAGGACGAGATAGCTGGATGGCATCGCTGACTCAGTGGACATGAGTTTCAGCAAGCTTTGGGAGGTGGTGAAGGATAGGGAAGCCTGGTGTGCTACATTCCATGGGGTTGCAAAGAGTCAGACAAGACTGAGCAACTGAACAACAACAAGGTAGAAAGAAACCAGTTGCTGAGATACAGTACAAGTCTTTGTAGCACTGAGACCACAGTAAAATTTCTCCATGGGTCCTAAGTAGAGAGGCTGCTGCTGGAAATGATGAAGTGGGTCTATAAACCTGTCCTTAGGGCTGTTCCTTAGGACATCCCTCAATACAGAATGATGGCATCGTGACGAAACTGCAATTCAGTAAGAACAACTCTATGGGGGTGATATTAAGATAGAGCTAGGTGTCACACTCGCTGATGGTCTACCTAATTCGTAATTCAGGGGTAGGTTCTCAGGGTACCTAAAGGAACATATAGAGCACATTCACGTCGGGCAACCTTCCGGAAATGTTTCATGCAGCTGAGCTCTTAAAAGTATCGGGCAGAAGAAAAGTATGAGATCATCATCTGGATGGTGGCTGGTCCAGGTGGCTGGTTAAGCACAAAAGCACCTGCTCCAGCCATCCATCAACCCACCTGGGGTGGGTCTGCCATCCTCTTGTGAAATGCTGGGGCCAGCCCCAGACGCCCACTGTGACTGGGATGCAGACCTCCACAGTTTCTGTGGGCAGGCAGCCAAGATTCTCCTTGGAAAGTAAATTTGTATTCTTTCTAACTCAGAGGTAAGAGCTAGGCCCCCACAAGCTTTATGTCATAAAGCATGGATGTAGCAATTTTAGGCCACCAAAAAACATACTGAAGCAGGGACCCCGAAGGCTTCTGCTACAGGAAAAGAAAAGCCATTTAGTAAAGTGTCCCTGAAGTGGTTTGCTGTCAAAATGCCACTCCCCAGGCACCTTCCAGGAGAGACAAAGTTACCAAAAAAAGTACCTCTCTACTAAATGACTTGCAGAAGGCGATTATGAGCTACGAAGTGGATGAAAATGGGAAGATGTCTATCAAAAATGGTGGCTTGGTTTTAAAATCACTGATCAGAATCCCCCCGTAGAGTAGGTAGGTAGCAGGGGTAGCAATCCTCATTGTTGTCTGAGTTGTTCAGTCGTGACCGACTCAGGCTCCTCTGTCCATATGGTTTTCCAGACAAGAATACTGGAGTGGGTTGCCATTTCCTTTTTCAGAGGCTCTTCCTGACCCAGGGCTTGAACCCAGGTCTCCTGCATTGCAGGCGGACTCTTTACCCTCTGAACCACTAGGAGCTAGTTTTGTGCAAAGCTTCCACAGACTTTGCTCTGTTCTCTAACTGCAAGGGCACACACCAGCCCAGCCCTAAGGGGTGGAAGCTCAAGAAAAGGAAATGGCAGGGACAAAGCCTTAACTTTGGAAGAGGAACTAGAAAAGACAGTTGGCTGGATTTAGATAAATCACACACTCTTGAGGACTTCCTTCCAAGGCAGCTTGTTTGGGTCCCCACCCAGTACAGTAATCCCCTCGCAGCCCCCTTACAGGTAGGCATGTAATTTTTCACTTAATGGTTTTTAGAGGGAAGAGGATAACACCAAATAATAACGCTCCCCTCATCACTGATGACTAACTGCTAATGACAAATGATGCCAGTTCAGTCTCTAAGCAATTTTTACGCAGTGACTCAACATAACTCCCTAATCAAGTCTATTCCTCCTTTGAAAGGCAAAACTTCCACATAATCCAAAGATAACTACTCAGAGCTTCCTGTTGTCTTCTCCAAGTCTTCCATAAGAGCCTATTTCCATATAAGGTAACTCCTCTCTGGATGAGGGTTGCCAGACTTAGCAAATACAAATGTGGGATGTCCAAGTGAATTTGTGTTTCAGATAAATAAGGAATGCTTTTTCAGTATAAGTATGCTTCATGTAATATTTGGGATGTATTTATACTGAAAAAGTATTCCTTATTTATCTGAAACTCAAATTCAACCAGGTGTCTTGTATTTTAGGTAGCAGCTCTACTCTGGCTGCATTTTAGTTTGCAAATGTTTTTGAAACGTAGTGCCTAGAACTTAAGGCATTGTTCCATTTGAACCTTCAAGCAGAGCTCAAGGTGGGTGAGAAAGTCTGACGGAGGAACGGGGACCCCCTCACCCCTTGACCAGCTCCCCATTACCCTCACTCATGCTTCTGTGTGAAGAACAGGGTAAAGTGCCTTCCAGTAAAGGCGGAAAGCCCCTTCCCTGGATACCATCTTGGGACCAGGGCACAAGGTCAGGCCAGGTGGGCACCTTTGGGTACCACCATGCTTGGCAGCTGTAACTTGGTCAAGTGTCTCCTCCAACATCCCTAAGCCCCCTCTAGCTCTTTCCACCACCTGTGATGTGGCCACACTTCCTTCCCATAATGGACTCTGCTGTCTCTGTTCATTGTTGGAGGTATTTGCAGCCCAGATGATAGCACATTGGCACAAAACTACACACAATAACTGGTGCCTCTCTCTACTCACTCCCCTTCAATTTCCTTCGCTCTTTTGGCATCAGTCTTCTCCCCCTTCCCTTACAGCATTTCAGGTCTTTTGATACATTAAACTAGATTATAAACTTTTCTAGGGCAAGGGCTATGCATACGCTTAATGTAATAATGCCTCACTTTTGTAGACAGTGTTTATTGCAAAAGCCTTGTCTCGTCCCATTTTCTGATTGTCCTCCTCACTTTCACCCAACGTCGCTGAAGGAGTAAATGCTTGGGAGTCACTCCTGGTCTGGAATCAGGGCGAGTTCTAGACGTCTAAGGACACTTTCTCTGTTATCTCCCATTTTGGTCTTTGAGGCCAGAGGTCACAGAGCACAGCCTTTGGCAGGACCGTACTTAACCCATTCCAGGCAGATAAGGCCCCTGTCTGTTTTTGAAACTTGGCAGATGGGCATTCCACAACTTCCCTCATGGCCTCACTCAATGACTTTCACTCATCAGGAAATGAAGCCTTCCTCTTCCCAACCCCTACCTTTTAAACTCTTAATTCCATTCTCTAATTCTGTGATTAAATCTTAAAGTTCTTTTTGATTAGTAATCCCCGTGTGTAACTTCAATAGGAGAAACAGATACCTGGAACCAATAGAAAGGAAACGTAGTGAAAATGATTAGTGGAAGGAAATGTTGCTGTAGAACATATTCTTTTGCTGGCCATTCTGCTAAAGTAGCATCAGGGTCATCTGCAGAGAAAGAGAGAGAGGAAGAGAGAAAGTGAGGGAAGGAGAGGGAGATTGGGCTGATGGAAGCAGCACAGCTAACACACAGGGTCTGGGTGACTCGGGATAATCTGGCAAATTCATTCACTGGGACCTTTTGACATTTGCATGTTCACCTTTAACCAGTAAGGTGATTTTACTGATCTCAGGAAAACCTGTTACAAGTGAGAATGTGGGACCCTCAGGGGTTCTCTGGGCCAGCGCCTGCAGACAGATCCCTGTAATCCAGAGGCTATAATGGTTGGCTGTTGTGACCTGAGCCTCTGAGGGTCTCTGTGATCTGGCAGGAAACCTACAGAGGCGGGACTCCCCTCCTTGGGGATGGGTGTGGATCACTTACTGGAGAGTGAGCCTTCCTGCCCCAGGCAAGCCTACAGACTAAGCAAACTGGGAACAATCGGCTGGGGCAAAAGCCTTACCTATACATGGGGTTACTGACTCTGGGAAATATTAATAAAAGTCTTTTATAATGAAAGCATCATCAGATTCCAGAGTTATGACTTTACACATTGTGTCGGTCTGTTTTAGGTGCTATGTTCCTTTAGCTGGAAACATATTCCATCCTCTGGTAGTCAGAGCTGTGCAAAGGGTGTGGTGCTATGTCCAAGCACCTGTAGTGATTAATTTAGCCTCATTTTCTGCTACATAAACGGTTATCTAGGGCTGACTCTCATGACATGACACAGTTGACTACCCGCTACCAAGCAACCATCCACTTCTGTCCTCATTGTTCTGGCCCTGCCTGGACAGTCTTATTTCTTCTTTCCATTTCAACTAACTACTGCTGTTTCAATGACTGTAAGATGCACCATTAATTTAATAACATCTGGGTGTGGGGAGGGGAGGAGAGAAGAATCCCTTTCACATTGAATACACAGTGGCTATTGCTGGCTCATCCGTCCACCTCACAGCTAGAGACCTGCTGGTCATTCAAGACTCAGTTCACAGTCATCCCCACTGAGCTTTTTTGGACAAGCTTCCTCAGGATTGACAATTGCATCTGGCATGCTGTCACACCTACTGAGTCAGGATGCACAGACTGTGAGCCCTCAAGGGCAGGAACGGTTATATTTACCTCTGTTTCCCCAGGCGCGAGCCCAGTCAGTGGCATTAATTCACTCCACAAGTATTTACTGAAGACCTACCATGTGCCAGGCACACTTCCTGACTTGCACTTTTTTAACAAAGGTTTTTCGCAAACATCGACTCTATGGTGATGTGAGACATAGAACGAGCATATGACAGTCTCTCTCTTTCACTATTAGACAGATATGGGAGCACTGTGTTTGCTGTCAGCTTAAGCTGATATAACCAATATCATGAACTGGGTGGCTTAAACAACAGACAGTTATGTCTCCCATTTCTGGAGGCTGTGAAGTCTAAGATCAAGATGCTGGCCCGTTCAGTACCTGGTGAGGGCCCTCTCCTGGTTTGCAGACAAATGCCTTCTTGCTGTACCCTCACACAGCATAGATATAGGTATAATGCCTCTCATGTCTCTCCTTACAAGGGCACTAATCCCATGTATGAGGGCTCCATCCTCTGGACTTAATTACCCGAAGTCCCCACCTCCAAATACCTTTGGAGATTAGGGCTGTGATATATGAATTTGGTTGGGGGACACAGTACATTCAGTGTGTAGCATGGGCTAAACTGAGTGTGACCAAGTGCCAGAATGTGTGCTTCAAATGTTAAGCACTGTGGGTGGTTAAGAAAGGAAAAGATTTGAGCTCCTGCAGGAGTCAGGTCTTACTCTTCTCTGTAGCTTCAGCATCTCTCAAGGCCTAACATGAAGCTTGCATTTAAGGCTGATTGAATTAAATTGAAAGACTTCCCAGAGAAATTCTAGAGGATTCCATGGGATGGGAAATGCAAAGGAACTGCTGGCTGGGTGAATAGCATGAAGAAAGGCTTGGTGACAAAAATAATTAAAAAAGAATTTTTTTTAGCGTGTTAAAACATATATAACCTTTTGTTTTTGTTTAGTTGCTAAGTATTATCTGACTCTTTGCGACCCAATGGACTGTAGCCTGCCAGGCTCCTCTGTCCATGGGATTCTCCAGGCAAGAATACTGGAGTGGGTTGCCATTTCCTTTTTCAGGGGATCTTCCCAACTCAGGGATTTAACTGGAATCTCCTACACTGGAAGGCAAATTCTTCACCACTGAGCGACTAGAAAGCCCTATATATAACACAGAATCTACCATTTTAACTGTTTTTAAAGTCTATAGTCCAATGGCATTAAGGACACTCACATTATTGGCCCATCAGGGACGAATTTTTAAGTCTCTTGCAGACGGGGTCACACCTGGCTAAAGGCACTTTTGTTAGTGGAAATAAGAAACACTTGCTAGTGGAAATAATGGTGTACTGAGGTAAAAGCAATGTTCCTCTCCCTAGTTGGGGCAGTTTCCCACTAACATCTGTGATTTGTTTTGCAATATATTAATGAGAGGCTGTGGCACTGCGGGGTGGGGGTGGGGGACACCAGTGCAGTGTTTGAATTATCCTTGAGACGTTTTAAACAATGAACACTAAAAATTTCCCCCTAATACTGGGTCTTTTGTATTTAAATTAAAAGCACAAAGCCCCATTGTAGAGGAAGAAAAGAATCTTTATTGGCAACCAGTTCTGTCCACTTAAAGCAATAAATAAAAAGTTTAAAGAGTACATTCCATATGAAGTGCTGAAGCTATTAATACACTTGGGTTCTGAGTGTCGGCATCCCCCCCACCACGGGTCTATTTGTGGTAAGTGTTAATCAGTGCCATAGGCACCCGGGAGAAGGAAGGAAGGAGGTGGGCGAGGGGAGGCGAGGCCTACCCAACCACAGGGCAGTGAGCAGAGCCCGTGAGATCTGGGTTTTGGTCTCGGCACTTCGCTGTGAGTCTTCGGGCAAGGCACCCAAACACTTCACGCCTCTGCACCTTGGAGGCTGGCGTCCCCGGCTTTTACAGTCCTATCTGGATAATATTTAGCCTAGTCCTAGCGGCTGGTTGGTGGGTGCTTCGTTCGGGACGAGTGGGTGACCGTGCGGGGAGTTAGCGGAGGGACCCGGAGGCCCACGTGGGGACTCGATGGTGGGACGCGGGGTGGCTCGGAATGGCGCTCAAGCGATGGGATTTCCAGACGAGTCTTTCCAAGGCCAACTTTTAAAGGTCGGAGGAAAGTTTGTGGCGGGGCGGGGGCCCCAAGGGGGGAGAGCTGGGTGGGCTCCGACGCCTCCTTCCCTTTAAGCGGGTGGTCCCAGCGCTGCCTCCGTTACCTGGAGCGGGGAGGGGCTTGGGAAAGTTTGTGTTTGTTGCTGGCAAAGCGCCGGATGGGAGGCGCGGGCGGGCGGGTGCTGCGGTTCTTCCCTCCCGCTTTCGGGAAGCGGTCGGGGCTGCAAGCTTGGCTCGGCGGGGCGGCCTTGGCGCCCGGCTCCCGGTGCCCGGCCGGCTGGAGGAGGCGGGCAAAGGCGGGCGTGAGCGGAGCGGAGCGAGGGGCGCGCGTCGGCCCCAGCGCTGGGATTTCTCGGCTCGCGAGGAGAGCGGAGCAGGCGCGCGGCCCAGGCGGAGGAGCGCTGACTCTGGAGCAGCCGGAGCTGGAGGAGGAGGAGGAGGAGAGGCGGCGGGGAAGGAGGAGGAGGGGGAGAGTCGCTCCCGCCCGGCGAGCATGGGGCGCCTGGCGCCGAGGCCGCTGCTGCTGGCGCTCCTGTCGCTGGGTGAGTGCGCGCGGGGCCCGGTGAGGCGCAGGGGGCTCGGCCGGGCGCGGGGGGACTGGCGGGGCGCGGCTGCCGCGCGCGGCCTGGAGCGCCAACGGGGCCGAGGCCGCTCCCGGGAGACCTGGCCGGGGTCCGCGGGAGGCAGGGCCCGGCTGGGGAGAGGGCGCGGGGCCGCCCGGAGCCGGGCGCGGGGTGCGAGTCGCCGTCCTGTAGGCCGAGCCTCGCCCCCTTGTGCGGGGGGGAGTGGCCCGCGGCCGGCTTCCCCCGGCCCTCCCTACCTGTTAGTCGCCAGCCGCCGGCTCACCTTGAACTCCCGGCCCGGAAGGTGCCTGCGGTCCCGGCCCTAGTCCCGGGCTTGCGAGCGGAAATCTGCGGCTTTCATCTGCCCCGCCATGGCGAGAGCGGCAGAACCGCGCTCCGCACACCCTACCCCGCGCCCAGCTGCCTTTCCAGGGAAGCGAGAGGATCCACCAACTTCCTTCTCCGAAGGTCACCGGGTGGCCCCGGGCGCTAGTCAGAACGGGTGTGCGGGGCCCTCCGTCGTGTTAGCTGTAACTAGCTCTTCTGCTTCGGGCTTCTCCTTCAGCGCTGGTAGAAGCTGCCTCGCTGCATATTTGCACACAAAGACCTGGGTGCCTTGGCTTCTTCAACTTTTCCTACCTGTTACTTTCCTCCCTTGATGTCCCCTGTCTTGCACCCTCTCTAAACCTCAGTGCCTCCTGATCATTTGAACCAGCGCCCTCCACCCAACAACCCAAGGAATCTTTGGTGTTTCCCCCTGCCCCCACCTTCCATAGACACAGACACCATCTTCACCTCGTATAATGTGGTTGTATTAGTATAACCAAGTGGTTATCAGCCACAGAAATCATCTGCTTATTAAGTGCCCACCGTGGATCAAGGAGGCTGACTCTTAAAAGCTGCACTTGAAGCCTTTAGTCAGTGTCAACCAGAACAGAAGGAATCCTGTGACCTGCGCGGGGGTTTTCTTCCTCACCCCTGGAGATGGCAGAGCTGAATCTTTTATGAAGCCACACAGTGTGCGGTGTCTATCCTAGCCAGGCCCCAGCTGCACACAAGCTAGCTGACCACACTGCACTCACGGTCAGAGGGTCCCAGGGGAGGCCTTCCAGTGCCGCTCCCAGCCTGGCCTCGGGTCTCACACTGTCCCCACCCCTGTGACTCCTGCCGCTGGTGGGGCAGCCCTTCTAGCTGCTGCTGTGTTTTCTTCCTTCCTCTCTGGGGTTTTCTGGAGAGAGCTCACCCAGCCACCACGTTGCTTTAGATGCCACCAGGTGCAGAAAGCTTGCACATCTTCCACTTGATTTTGTGGCATCTGTTCTGTGCTCTCAGATCCTAGTGCTTTTACGCTCTTCCTTTCACTCTGGGACCCTGGTAGGTTTTCCCTCTGTTGCACACTGCTGGTGATAGTCCACACCCATTACGTAACTGGCTGATGTGTCTGGGTCAGGCAGGGCCACGCCACTGGTTGCATTGATTGTGCCCTGCTCAACTCCAGGAACAACTCTAGGAGCTGCTGTCACTTTCTGCCTGTGGGAATGACCCTCCCTAGAGTTGTGTGACTCACAACCCTTGCACCAGTTAAGTGTGTGGGGCCAGGTAGAAACTTGAAAAAAATGTCTTTGAGTAACTATGGTAAGAGGAAAAGAGAGAAAGGGCAAAGAGAGACTAACAAAAGCAAAAACCGAAGTGGGGAAAGCCGGGCTTGGGGTAGCTCTGAGGTATACCAGTGCACCCTGCCTGGCTGGACGTCTCATGTCACCTATGCCCTGGGAATGTCTCTGGCGCCACCAGTCAGTGCCTTGTCCTCTAACAGTTACTGAACTTCATGTTTATGTGATAACTCTGCCATACTGAATCTCACTTGGTATGGCTTCAGTTTGACCTCCCAGATGCCCTCCTTGTGATACTCTATGCTGTACTGATTCCTGCCACCCAGTATACTGATAAGCTAGATCATCTTTCCTCTTGTATTGCAACCTGGGCATAATCTTACTGTCACTCTCTTTGACCTCCACCTTCACTCTGTCTCTCAACTCTGTCGCTTTTCCCATAGTGCAGGCTCCAGCATCTTCTGTTCTTCCTTACCTAAAGCTACTGTCCTAGCCCCAGTTCTGACAGCTCCTCACATAGATCTGACATCTTCCTGTTTGACTTTTCCCACTAGCCTCCCTTCGGATTGTTTTTCCAGGTGCCACCTTAATTCCATGATCCCTTATGATTTTCTTCTGAGGATATTCTGCTCCTTGTATTCTCTCCCCTGCTACTTCTGAGTAGGGACTTTCTCATTCTAAGGAACTTGTTTGCTACCCTTTACATTGAATGTATGTAAACCTTCTGGCCTTTCTATTTCTCATGACCTGGGAAAGTGTCTCCTCCTCCTTCCCTCTTACCTATTTCCTTTCCCCCTTAAAACTGCTTCCTCCATAAAGCTTCTCTAAATGAGTCTACCTATCACGATCACAGCAGAACACACTCAGCTTCAGATTTTCACTTCCGTGGCCTATGTCTCATCCATCTGTGTATACAGCATTTCTTGAATCCCCATTGTGGCAATAAGAATGTCTGAGACAAATGACCAAGACATAGCGTCTCACTGAGTTGAGATGGGCAGACAGTTAATAATGAAAGCTAACTACAAGCCAGAATGACATACCTGACATAGAAACCAGGTGCTGGTAGGAAGCAAAGAAGAGGATGATTAATTTTGACTTGGGACTGAGGTTGATTTTGTTGAAGAGGTGACATTTGAGCTGAGCCTTGAGGATAATTAGTATTTGGAGAGAAAGGATGAGAGAGGCTTCCAGGCTCCGGGGAAAGGCATCCAGCGTGGATGAGTGGAAGAACATGGTTCATTCAGAAAGGGCATGGAAGTTCTGTGAAACTGGAGGAGGGCAGAGGATACACTAGGAGGGCAAATTGGAAAAGTGGGTCTGGGTTGGATTCTGAAAGCTGTTCCTGCAGTGCTGAAGTCCTTGCCGTTTGGATGGGCTTGTTGGCCTTGTGGGTACTGCTGCACAACTGTGCTTCTCCCATCAGAGTACTTATTTATCTCACTGTGTATGATTTTTCCTGCTCTAAATCCCCACTCTGATTATATCCCATGAGGCAGGGACCAGGTTGGTATTGTTTGCTAGAGTATTCCTCATACTGGGTGTCCGGCACAGAGTAGGTGTTTGGTAAATCCTGGCTGCGTGAATGAAGGCATGTATATATCATTTGATCTGTGGGTTATGGTCTGCCATTGCAAATTCACAGTGTGAGATTGATACAGCATGGTGATGTGTTTGAGGAGGTCAGTCCTAGTGTGCAGCATGAATTAGAGAGTGGGAGGGATGAAGACTGTGGAGAGGGATTAAGACACGCTCTCTTCATGTGCATCTTTTTTAAAAAAGTTGCAGATCCATCAAAATGGTTTCTAAACCACAAAAACATTTCATCTGTTTTAAAATCCAAATTTCATAGATGGGTACTGTGTCATTCTATTGGGTAGGCTGAAAGCACAGTGGTTCAAACAACAGAAGTGTCTTTCCTAGCCGTTCCTGGGGGGCCGGGGAGTGGGTTGGGGGTGTTTGCAGTGAAATGGTTGGGTGGGACTACTGTTTCACGTGGGCATTCTGAGTTCCCAGGCTGATGGTGGTTTTGCTGTCTTCAGCCCGTAGTTTCTAAGTTCACCTGGGTTGTCATCATCTCCTTTCCAGTCCCGTAAACAGGGGGCTTCCCAGGTGGCTCAGTGGTAAAGAACCCGCCTGCCGATGCGGGAGACACTGGAGATGCACGTTTGATCCCTGGGTCAGGAAGATCCCCCGGAGTAGGAAATGGCAACCCACTCCAGTATTCTTGTCTGGAAAGTCCCCTGGACAGAGGACCCTGTCAGGCTACAGTCCATAGCGTTGCAGAGAGCCAGACACAACTGAGTGACTGAGCGCATAGCACAAAGGGAAAAGAGCATGGAAGAGGCTATCTAGAGGCTTCCTGGGCTAAGCTCGGAAGTGGCTCCTATCACGTCTGCATATACTTCATGGCAGAGGATTTGATCGAGGCCACACTAGCTGCCAGGGAGGCTGGGAAATGCAAAGGAAGCTGGTAGCAGTGTGCAGACCACTGTGGAAGATGAGAAGAACAGATCTGGGGGACAGCTGGCTGTCTCGGTGTCACTTAGAAAGAGTATGAGGTTAAAGGATGAACGTGCCCACCCTCCCGCTGCCCAGGCACAGCCACTCATATATAATGTACATGTGTCCATACTAAGTATTGTGTTTGATATATATATATATAACTTTATTTATTTTTGTGTGGCTCTGCTGGCTCTTTGTTGCTGTACGAGTGCTTTCTCTAGCTGTGGCGAGTGGGCGGGCTACTCCTGGTGGTGATGTACAGGCTGCTGAGTACGGTGGGGCATGTGGGATCGGTAGTTAGGGCTACTGAGCACAGTCTCAATAGTAGTGGTGCATGAGCTTAGTCGCTCTGTGGCATGTGGGATCCTCCTAGATCAGGGATCAAACCTGTGTCTCCTGCATTGGTAGGTGGCTTCTTTACCAGTGAGCCCTCAGGGAAGCCCTGTTTGGCCTTTTTTCATAGCTTCTGCACAGAGTTCCACTCAGAACAGGCACGGAGTAATAAGAGCTGCTATTTATAACATACATACCAAGCATCAGACTATTGAATTCTCTTGACAACAGTTTGAGAAAGGTACTGCTATTTTCTCCATGTTACAGATGAGGAAACTACCAACCAGAAAAGTTAAGTAACTTGTCTGGATTCATACAGCTAATCCATGGTTGAGCCAGGATTTGACCGCAGGACCCAAATTTGGTCTCTGCCGAGCTAAGATTGACTGAGGTTCGCCATCATCTTAGGCTGTGTGCCCTGCAAGATTAGTTTAAGTGGAAAAGGATGCAAGTGGTTTGAAAGCAAAAGTACAGTTACAAAGAGGAAGGTCTGGGGTGAGTGCAGTCCAGGCAGGATTCCTGAAGGGAGGGGCCGTGTCAGGATGCACCTGAGAGATGTGGCAGCTTTGTAATCCCTAAGGCGTCACCACCTGCTCTGAGGACACGGACCAAACTACAGCTTCCTCCAGAAAGTGCTGGAGGAGGAAGGCTGGCGGGAGGAATCCCCGTCAATCCATCCAGCTCCACGGTCTTTGAAGTGCTGTGGCCTTCAGAGAGTCCTCAGCTCTCATTTTAGCCTTGTTAACAGAATTCTTGTATCTGCCAAGCTGATGAATGCCTGCCCTGGCTATAATTATTCTTATTAGCCTGCCGAATAGGAGCTCTAGTCATCGGCAATCATTCCTTACAAGGCAGTCGGGCTAGTCGGCATGTATAGGGCTATTTTGTTGCTGTGCCAAGCTGCCGAGTTGATTTCTACCCCATAGACTCAATGTACATTTCCATACTGGTGCTGTGTCTCACAGTTGAAGAAGGTGTGTGCTTATCTGTCAGTGTGCGTCTGTGTCTCACTTTATCAAATGAAGTTGGGGGAAGCTGTCAGGGCAGTTCATAGCTGTTTGGTTTAATTGCCTTGGTTCCTTAAAGGCATGGTAGCAAGGCCATTTGACGCTCTGCTTTGGGAAAATAACTTGAACTGGCAGAAAATTCGTCATAATTTATCTTCTGGAAAAGGCAAAGTGCTGTAGTTGGCACACCCAGTGCTTTTTAGATCTTGGAATATTTTCCTCCATACCAACTGTAGTCTTTGTGAAGCAACAGAATTAGACCCAGTCGCTAACACTCTTATGGACCAACAGTGTAATTTCCAGGATCTAGAGATACTGGCACTGTGGGCAGATCTGTGTTCTTCGAAGCGTTGATTTCCCTCCAACACTCACAGTGTGTTCGTACTAGATTATGCGGTCACTAAGCAGCTGGATTCAAGTTTAAATATGATATTCTGGGACCTCAACTGTTATAAGTGGCTGAATGTGAAGGCATTGACATCCCTCAGGATGTTGCAGGGCCTTGGAGAAACAGTGTTTGGCTTAGAGTTGCTCTTGTCTAGGATGAATTTGCCTTAGAACTGTGAAGAACAGTGTTGTACTAAGGGTTCAGGGGAGTTTTCAAAAGGGGTGCTACCTTGGAATCCTAATGAAATAGAGGCAGCAATGCAGACAGACGGGTTACTTCTCAGACCTTAAAAGTGACAGCAGGACTTCCTGGTGGTCCATCGGTTAAGAATCCGCCTGCCAATGCAGGAGAGATGAGTCCATCCCTGGTCCAGGAAGATTCCACATGCTGCAGAGCAACTGGGTCCATGTGCCACCACTACTAAGAGTAGAGTCTAGAGTCCAAGGGCCACAATTACTGAAGCCCGTGTTCCGCAACAAGAGAAGCCTCCGTGATGAGAAGCAGAAGCATCACAACTAGAGAGTAGCTCACAAGCGGCAACAAAGGTCCAGCACAGCCAGAAATAATAATTTTAAAAAAGCGGTACCGAGCCAAGAACATCCTTATAATGGTTCTTCCTTGTTGTTACTTAGGGTTAAGGTAAGGTAAGTCACTCAGTCGTGTCCGACTCTTTGCGACCCCATGGACTGTAGCCTACCAGGTTCCTTCGTCCGTGGTATTCTCCAGGCAAGAAAACTGGAGTGGGTTGCCATTTCCTTCTCCAGGAGATCTTCCCAACTCAGGGATCAACCCAGGTCTCCTGCGTTGTAGGCAGCCGCTTTACCATCTGAGCCACCAGGGAAGTCAACTCCCCAGTGGTAGAGATGATCCTCCCATTCATTAACATATGAATTCCATCCCCTCACAAACCTAGCCAGGCCTAATTCCATGGCCCCAGCCCTTGCCCTTGGCAATGGTTCACACCTTGAAGAGTGGCTTCTCTCTGGATCCAGCAAATCCACCTCTTACCGCTTTGTCTCTCAGTGAATTTTTGCAGTGAGACATCAGGGCCTGAGTTTCATTAGCTTCGGCCGAGCTTGAGTCCCTGGAGAGAGCTGAAGGAAAGGAGGAAAAAGCAGTGGGAAAAACGTGCCAAGGAGTCCCCTTCATAGCCCGCCGGAAAATTTGCTAAATATCTGACTGGTGCTCACAATTTCATTGGTTTGATCCTTGGCACAGAGAAGAGAAAGGACAGAAGAACCCCCACCAGCTTGTGTAACAGCTACTGGGCCTCAGCAGATAGCGCCTTTGGGACATGCTGAGGAGTAGCTTCTCCAGAGTCCCTGAGTTGTGCCTCCTGCTGCCTGCCTGTTTGCAGGACCAACTTAGGGTTAGACTGGACCAAACTTCCATGCTTGTGGGTCATGCTGAGGGACCCACATGGGAAGGTTCAAGTGGGTTGTAGGTGTATCATGATACTGATACTCTCAGCCCCTGGAACTCACAGGTCAGAGCTGCCTCAAAACCAGAAGCCCTGTCTACCCTGACAGCCATAAGCCAGTACCGTTTCCTGTATGTGCTGTGATCAGATGAGACTGGCCGTTCTCCCTCTTACCTGGGGGAGAGCCTTGCAGCCCGTGAGCCCCAGCCTGGCCTTGGGATGAGTAGTTTCAAGATGGAAGACGAGAAGCTAAGTGACATGGCATGTCACTCATTGGTTTATTTAGCGAATATTGAGAGCCTCAGCTCCAGGCCAAGCATTGTTCTCAGCTCTGGGGATGCTGCATCGGACAGAGCCAGCTCAGCTCTGCCCTCCAGGGATGGGATAGGATGGACTCAATGCATGGCTGGTGGTGTCCCCAGAAAGTACAGCACCACCTGCACTGGATAATAGAGGCAAGGGTCAAGGGTGAGTTCATGAGAATGCCTGTAGCAAGGGGACAGGAAACAGGAAGGAGAGTTCCTTGAAGGAGTAGTCCCAGGGAGAAGAACCAGGAGATCACTGTCAGAAGCCAAGCAGAGGTGGATGCTGTAGATTTGTTAAAGGACAAGTGGTCAGTGGGCTTCCCAGTGGCTCAGGGGTAAAGAATTGCCTGCCGGTGGGGGAGTCATGGGTTCAGTCCCTGATCTGGGAAGATCCCACATGCCATGGAGCAACTCAGCCCATGTGCCACAGCTGTGGAACCTGTGCTCTAGAGTCCGGGCACGAAAACTGCTGAAGCCCATGTACCCTGAAACCCATGCTCTGTAACAAGAGAAGCCACCACAATGAGAAGGCTGTGCTTTGCAACGAAGAGTAGCCCCCCACCTCCACACCCCCGGCTCACTGCAACTAGAGAAAGCCCATGCAGCAATGAAAACCCAGCACAGCCACAAAAAAATAATATATATATATGTATATATGGGCTTCCCTCATAGCTCAGCTGGTAAAGAATATGCCTGCAATGCGGAGGGAGACCTGGATTCAATCACTGGGTCGGGAAGATCCCCTGGAGGAGGGCATGGCAACCCATTCCAGTATTCTTGCCTGGAGAATCCCCATGGACAGAGGAGCTCGGCGGGCTATAATAGTCCATAGAGTCGCAAAGAGTTGGACATGACTAAGTGACTGAGCCGGAGAAGGCAATGGCACCCAACTCCAGTACTCGTGCCTGGAAAATCCCATGGACGGAGGAGCCTGGTGGGCTGCAGTCCGTGGGGTCCCTAAGAGTCGAACACGACTGAGCGACTTCACTTTCACTTTTCACTTTCATGCACTGGAGAAGGAAATGGCAACCCACTCCAGTGTTCTTGCCTGGAGAATCCCAGGGACGGGGGAGCCTGGTGGGCTGCCGTCTATGGGGTCACACAGAATCAGACACGACTGAAGGGACTTAGCAGCAGCAGCAGCAGCAGCAAGCGATTGAGCAGTGCACAACATATATACGGACAGAGTGCTCGAGTGCTGCGGGAAACCAGAGAGATAAAGAGAAGCCTTAGCTTTGGAGACTGTGGAGAGGATGGAAATGAGGAGGTGGTGGGGACGGGGCGGGAGCCACAAGGTGTGGGACACCTAGTTTCTGCAGTGGCCACAGAGTCCCCAGACATATCAGCTACAGGTCACTATATGTTCCCTTCCATTCTCTGTACATTTGTAAAAGTTTGTCTCGTGTCCCAGTGGGTGTCCTCGTCCACGCTGATGGGTGGAATTAACCTTTCTGACACCTGCTTTGAGGCCTTCAGCTTTTAGTTGGAATCTCCAGCATGGGGATTTGGGGTCAGTTGCATCTTCCATCTTCATCAGCTAAGATTTCAATAATTTGTATTACAAATAAACGCATTACATGTGTGCTTCTAAGCTACTTCTACTCTTCAAAGTCACTTAGGGAGAGAAAAAAAACAGGACTCAGGCTTTGGAATCAGCCTTCTGTTTGAATCCTGCCCTCCAGCAGTGGTTTCTGAACCTCATTTTCTACACATGTAAAAAGGCACAAATACCTCTCTTGCAGGTTTGTCATGAAGACAAAATAATATGTCTAGGAAAATACACACGTTAAACTTCATGTGTGTAAATCCTTGGGCTTCCCAGGTGGCTCAGGTGGTAAAGAATCTGCATGCCAGTGCAGGAGATGTGAGTTCGATCCCTGGGTGGGAAAGATCCCCTGGAAAAGAAAATGGCAACCCACTCCAGTATTCTTGCCTGGAGAATCCCATGGAGAGAGGAGCCTGGAGGGCTACAGTCCACTGCAAAAGAACCAGACACAACTTAGGGACCAAAATGACAACAAGAACATATTAATCCCTAGAACTTTACTACTCAAAGTGGGGTCTGGGGACCAAGAGTGTCAACAGCTCCTGAGAAAAACCTCAGGACCTGGTCCAGTCTGCTGAATTCAAGTCTGTGGTTTAACCATATCCCTAAGAGAGTCAAATGAGGGATTTAGAGATTCTCTAAATTTTGAGATAGCCTTATCTGGAAGAGTGCTGGATACATGGGCTTTTTGGTGGCCTGGACATCCCTGGTGAAGTCTGAGGCAAAGGCCGTGGTCAGGGCATCAGCCCACGAGGAGGAGTATGGGAGTATGGGATGGAGTGGACTCTGTGGGAATGAAGGAGGTAGTCAGTTAGCCATGAAAGAAGGTCTGTAGTGGAGGCACTTATCCTGGTCTCCTGACCTTCTCTACCAGGTTCAGCAGCTGAGGAGCAAGACAGGGACATGGTGTGAGCTCTCCATGAGAGGAGGGTGCAGGAATTCATAAAAAGTCCTGATGGCATCTCGGAGACAATTGGCCAAGGGGTCCAGGTGGGACTGGCAGCTGACAGGCTGGAAGGCCTGGTAAATCACAGAAGGTTTGAGGGCCTGGGGGACAAGATGAAGGTAAAAAAGGTGATTCTGAGGTCCAAGGGCACGTGTGGGCCAGGAAGGTAGGAGGTGAGGGTTGGAAGAGGTAACTTCTGAGTCCAGGGCCTCAGAAATGCAAATCTGAGGGGCAGTAGGCCTGGTGAGTAGTAGCCAAAGTCTTCACCTCTCAAATCATTTTAGCCAGTTTATCTCTAACATCTGACTGGGTTGGGCTGAATGGATTAAGAGACAAAGGTGTGAGGTTTTAGAAGCCTTAGTCCCAAGTATTATAGGGACAAAGTCTTAACCTGTGAGGAAGATGAATGAGGGTTGGGAGCAGGTGTGCTGGGGAGGAACCAACAGTGGGATGAGGGTTCTTCTTCCTCAAGAAATTCCTTCTTTATATGTATATATATGGCTGAGTCCCTTTGCTGTCCACCTGAAACTATTACAGCATTGTTAATCGGCTCTGTGCTGTGCTGTGCTTAGTTGCTCAGTCTGAACCTTTGTGACCCCATGGACTATAGCCCGCCAGGCTCCTCTGTCCATGGGAGTTCTCCAGGCAAGAATCCTGGAGTGGGTTGCCATGCCCTCCTCCAGGGGATCTTCCCAACCCAGGGACTGAACCCAGGTCTCCCGCATTGCAGGCGGATTCTTTGCCACCTGAGCTACTAGGGAAGCCCATTAATCAGCTCTACTCCAATACAAAATTAAAAAGAAATTCCTTCCTACCGTTTATGGCACTTATTTTGTGCCAGGCACTATATTTTCCATTTATTAACTTATTCAGTAGGCTTCATAACCCAGTGTTGTTAAGTCGCTTAGTCGTGTCTGACTCTTTTTGACCCCATGGTTTGTAGCACGCCAGGCTTCCCTGTCCTCCACTATCTCCTGGTGTTTGCTCAGGCTTATATCCATTGAGTTGATAATGCCATCCAACCATCTTATTCTCTGTTGTCCCCCTTCTCCTCTTGCTCTCAAATCTTTCCCAACATCAGGGTCTTTAACCCAGTGGGGTAGGTATATAACTCGATGGGGTAGGAACTCTTATGACCTCCATTTGATAGAAAACTGAGTCACAGAGAGGTGAAGTAACTTACTCAAAGTCACACAGTAAGTGGATGAGCTGCTGTGGTTCAAGCCCAGAAGGCCTGGCTCCAGGGTCTGGGCTCATCACCACAGCGCACTGTTCCCCCTCTGGTCAAACACATATTTGAAAACACAGAAAGGAATTGATGCAGATAGATAAGATGTGACAACATTTGTGTCCTCGTCTTTTAAAACAGGAGGCTGGGATTCTGGCCCTTGATCTTCCACTCACTGGTTTTGTGACCTTGAACGAGCTGATGAATAGCTCTCAGCCTCTGTAAAGTAAGAGGCTGGGCTAGGTGATTGCAAGGCCTCAGTTGTCTCCAGAATTCTTTGAGTTCACGCTGACCCTTGCTGTGGGCCAGATGGGCTGCCTGGTCCGGCCCTGGCTCCTCGCCCGCCTTTCCCACCGCTCCAGCCTAGGCCTTTGATCTCTCCCCTGCCTGGCACCTCTCCACAGCGGGGCTGCGGTGGCTCGGAGGGCTTGGGCACTGTTTGCTGTTTTGCCACTGCTGCAGCAGTAGGTCCTCCTAGCCCTGAAACTGGGCTCTCAGAGTGCTCTAGGTTACTGAGATGTCCCTCTCGTGGACTATCTGCAGTTTGCAGTTGGCTCTGAGAAGAGTCACAGAAACAGTAGAACTGATCAAGGTTGCTAGATGGCAGTTTGTTGTTGCTTAGTTGCTACATCCCCATGGACTGCAGCACACCAGGCTTCCCTGTTCTTCATTTCCCAGAATTTGCTCAAACTCAGGTCTGTTGAGTTGGTGATGCCACCCAACCGTCTCATCCCGTCGCCCTCTTCTCCTTTTGCCTTCATTCATTCCCAGCAAACTGTTCCTTATTACTGATTTTATGTGTGTGTGTAAGTTTTGTTGAGGACCTCAGCCACAAGTAAGTTTCAGTTGAGTAATATGTGTTTTCTTCCCCATTTAGAACTGACCTTGAATCAGTAGATGGTTATGCACCACTGGTTTTCCTTTTCCTGACTCCCCCAAACCACAGCGAGAAGAGACACAGACACCTTTTGCTGGGTCCAAAGGCTGACACTACTTTGGAGTTGTCCACACTCATAGAGTAGGAGGTCTTTCCTGGTGGCTCAGAGGTTAAAACATCTGCCTCCAATGCTGGAGACCCAAGTTTGATCCCTGGGTCAGGAAGATCCCCTGGAGAAGGAAATGGTAACCCACTCCAGTATTCTTGCCTGGAGAATCCCATGGACGGAGAAGCCTGGTAGGCTACAGTCCACAGGATCGCAAAGAGTCGGACACGACTGAGCGACTTCACTTACTTATAGAGTAGGAGAGTTGAAATTCCAACATCTCCAATCCATAGCCTTAGTTGGCTGAGCAATGTGTTCTAACGTTTGTGGACTTTCTTCCTTTTCATCGTCTTAGTCTGATAGGGGGAAGGTGCAAACGATGTTGGCTACAATAGCAATGAAAAGGATACATTCTCACAAACTTCCTATTGTTGGTAGGAGCTTGTGTTACAACCTCAGTCCTCACTGCATGCTGGCTGCTGCCCAGACCTACTGGCTACTCTGAGGTGCACCTATGGATAGTGGTGTTGACCCATGTCCTGGATGTGGGTCTTTCTGAGGCTCATCATGGACCCTCATCAAGCTTCCCAGGTGGTGCTTGTGGTAAAGAACCTGCCTGCCAATGCAGGAGACATAAGAGATGTGAGTTCAATCCCTGAGTTGGGAAGATTCCCTGGAAAAGGGCATGGCAACCCACTCCAGTATTGTTGCCTGGAGAATCTCATGGACAAAGGAGCCTGGTGGGCTGCAGTCCATAGGATTGCACAGAGTTGGACTTGACCGAAACAAGGACTCTCTGGGAGTGAATTCTCCACTGTGTTTGAAGTGGCTTGCTGTCATGAGCTATCCTGGAGGCAAAGCAGAGGATAGTGCTTTATAAATGCACTGTCCCTCTAGGATGTCCTCAGAACAGAATGTTAGCTGGTTTAATGTCTGTCCTGCATGCTGCTACTTGGCTTATGCTGTGGTGAGGAGTTAAAAAGAGCAAAACCAAACCACTTTTGGCACAGCTTTTCATCTTTCCATTTTCTGAAGGCTGGCAAACTCAAATGTTTTCTTATTTATAGAAGGCATTATAGTCCATCATCTTTGATTGGGAAATCCATGCAGGAAGTTCCAACTGAGGACCATGGTGCCCAGCCCAGAGCCTGGCACATGACAGGTGCTTGGTCACATTGGTCAAGTGAACACAGTTGTGAATAAATACATTGTGCCCAACTGTCAATATACAACACTCCTGCTTTTTCTTACGGCCTTATTTTTTTCATACTTCAGCAGCATTTCGGGACTCTTTACTATGTTTCTGGTCTTTCCTGGTGGCTCAGATGATAAAGAATCTGCCTGCGATGCAGGAGACCTGCGTTCAGTCCCTGGGTTGGGAAGATCCCCTGGAGAAGGCAATGGCTACCCATTTTAGTATTCTTGCCTGGGCAATTCCATGGACAGAAGAGCCTGGTGGGCATGGGGTTGCAAAGAACTGGACACAACTGAATGGCCAGCCTATCATGTTTCTGACACTGTGAAAATGACACAGGAATTAGGAAGCAGAGTCCAGAGTGGAAACTAAACCAGGTACAGCTGAAGAGCAGGAATGGATTATGGGTGCTTTTTAAAAATCTTGAGTGGATGGATTACTGCCCAGCTGTGCATATGGGGCTGTCACAATTATAGGGATAAGACCGAGGCTGGGAGCGGCTTTATCATAAAGCTCCATGGAGCAGGTGGGTCTGGAAAGCTGTTTGAGCCAAGAGCAGGAAAAAGCATTCCAGGTGAGAAAATGAACAGCGCAGCATCTCAGATATGGGGAGTAAATCAGCGTGTGCGGGTGGTGGTCTGTTGGGGATTAGCTGACTTAAGGTGGAACAGGAAAACAGACCTCAGGGGTTGTGGGAATTAAACTCTGGGGCCAGGAGGTTGTCAGAGGGGAGGAACGGGAGCAGAGTCACCCTGAGAGGCGTCAGCAGCATTTTTGGTGCCCACAGAGCAGCTAAGAACCCACATACACAAGGCTGGCAGGGTCCACTGGGGCCCACAGGAAGCTAGTCTGCTAAATTAAGGTGATAAGTCAGGCCATAATCTTATTTTTGGTTGTTTCTTATGAGGAAAATGGCTCATAAAACAATTGCCGATGTTCCCCTTAGGTGGTGTATCAGAGCATTTCTTCAAAGGACTCGCCTGATAAGAGACACAGATAAGTTTCAGAGGAAGGATGGGAAGTTTTAGATGGCTTTCTCTGGGACCAAGGTTAATGCAATCATGTGGTCTATTCATCAGAGTCCCACTTTAATAACAGTTTATCCCACAAACTAGTTCTTTCTGAACATCAATATGAGTCCCAGAAAGCTTAGTGTTGAACCTGGCTTCTAAGTACCTGGGGATGGTGCTTCTGTTGCTGCATCTGTGGAGTGTCCCAGAGGCAGGAGGTGGTATACACTGCCCAACTGTACCTTCAGGATCCACAGACCTAATGGGAATTATCCCACAGCACTGTGGTCCTAAGAAAATGGCACTGGTAAGACAAGTCTGTGTTCTCTCTGGTGTGTTCACTGACAGTGTTTTAAGTCTCAGAACAAAGAAGCATATAATTAAATTTAGAAGAAATTTTATTTGGCTGTGCTAGGTTTTAGTTGCAGCAGGCAGGATCTTTAGTTGTGGTATGTGGGATCTAGTTCCCTGACCAGGGATTGAACCTGGGCCCCCTCCACTGGGATCGTGGAGTCTTAGCCACTGGATGACAAGGGAAGTCTCCATCATCAAGTTTTGATGACACTGTTGAAGGCTTCCCAGACATCCCTCATTTCATGCCCTTAGAAACAGCTGTATAATCTGTGCACACATTGCCCCTGTTATGTTCATATATTGTCTTGGAGTTACTGCTGTTTGTTTCATTCTTTGGAGCCCGGTTCAAGCCTCATGCCCTGGGAGTGGTGAGCACGCATCCTGACCCAGGGGGAGACTGCCTGTAACGCAGGCATGCAGCTGCGTCCTTTCCTGTGTCCTGGGCTCTCACTGGCCCCATTCCTTCAGAGCACAGCCGGAGATTTATGATCTGCTTACTAGGTTGAGTGTCTGTCTCACCCCAGACTACAAGCACCATAAAAGCGGGGCCAGGTCTGTGTCTGTTTATTCCAGTGTATTAGGACTTTGAGTCTTTGAATGATTAAATTATGTATTTAGAAAATGCGTATATATCTCATGTATATATCTCATATACATATATATACTACATATGATATGTACAAAGAATATATGAGATACATGTATAAAATTTGTACTGTGGGCCTTAAGTCACAAAGTGGATGGAGCTTATCCATGTGCCCTCAGCATCTTTATTTTCCGTTTGTGTATTTTACTGTTTGTTTATTTTTTTTGTTACTACCATAGCATTTTCGAAGTAATTGCAGGTAACAGAGGTTCGTAGGGTTGGGTCAGTTCAGTTCAGTTTAGTCGCTCAGTCGTATCCGACTCTTTGCGACTCCATGAATCTTTTGAACTGTGGTGTTGGAGAAGATTCTTGAGAGTCCCTTGGACTGCAAGAAGATCCAGCCAATCCATTCTGAAGGAGATCAGCCCTGGGATTTCTGTGGAAGGAATGATGCTAAAGCTGAAACTCCAGTACTTTGGCCACCTCATGCGAAGAGTTGACTCACTGGAAAAGACTCTGATGCTGGGAGGGATTGGGGGCAGGAGGAGAAGGGGACGACAGAGGATGAGATGGCTGAATGGCATCACTGACTCGATGGATATGAGTCTGAGTGAACTCCGGGAGTTGGTGATGGACAGGGAGGCCTGGCGTGCTGCCATTCATGGGGTTGCAAAGAGTCGGACACAACTGAGTGGGGTTGGGTAGGAGAGGAGAAAAATGAAGTCCACCCAGGAAGAGGAAGAGGTGAGGAGAAAGTCCTCTTTCTTCCTCGTCTTTCTCAGTTTTTCCTTGCAGCTCCCGTGGAAGACAAATGACTCATGTGTTCTCACTATTATCTCTCCACCCACTCTGGCCTTTGTGGGACTGGCACAGCCTCTCCCATCCCTGACTGGCATCTGCTCCTTCCTGGGCTTCATCTTAGTTGCTCACAGTGTGGGGAAGCACTCTTGTTCAGTTCCTGTACAGGTTTCTAGGGCCTGGTGGCTGGGTTAGTCCAAACCGCAGACTGCCTCCTTGCCATCACTGTTCTCACGGATGGCAGGCTCTGGGCACGCCTGCAGGAAGGGGCAGGGGGCTGCCGCCGGTAGCATGTGTTGACCTGGCTTGTGATGCCTCCTTATTATCTACCCTGTGCCAGGCATTAGACCTGCGCTCTGAGGATATATAAGGACATAGTCACAGACCCTCAGCTCCTGTAGCTGCCAGTCTCATGTGGAGGCTTGACATATACACAAGAAGAGAGGTGGCCTGGAAAACGTGTCGAAGGGGATTTCCCTGGCGGGCCCAGCAGTTAAGACTCCGTGCTTCCACTGCAGGAGGCTTGGGTTTGACCCCTGGTTGGGGAGCTAAGATCCTGCAAGCAGTGTAGTGCAGCCAAAATAAAAAGTGTCTAAGGATTGTTAGGAAAAAAATGCAACAACTTCAAAGAAAAGGGAGAGTGTTCTGGACTAATTTAGACAGAGATGCTCTTGCAGAAAAGGTGGGACAGCTGACATAATCCTTTACACCTGCTTGTATCACTATCTGTATCCTCTCTACCTGTACAGAATATGCATTTTTCAGGTTTTAGTGCCTTGCCTGGATTGGGCATATTTTGTAAGGATCCGGAGCATCCAGGTCATTGGCTTCTCTAGCCCCAAAGAAGAGTGATAATAAAACTGATGTGGCAAATTTGGGGGTTTGGATTATTGAGGTGATATTGGCTTCTTTTTTGAAATGTATTTATTTTAATTAGAGGATAATTACTTTAAAAGTAAGCTGGTCTTGCCTGAAGAAAACCTTTCAGTGGCTTGAGTTGGGAGTAAGTTGTAGGGGCTTCAGAAGGAAAGGGCTGAGACTGGAGAGAAAGTCGTAAGATTGGGAAGAGCCTGGAATGTCACCTGAAGGAGTTTAAGCCTGATGTTGTGAGTGAATGTCTATTTTTAACTAGTTCTGCCTGCCCTAAGTCCCTTGTGTCCTTTATTTACTTGATACTTTAAAAGATTCTCGTTGTTGGAGGACTCAACTCCTTTTTTCTTTCTTTTTTTATTGGGGTATAGTTAATTTACACTCTGTTAGTTTCTGTGTTGTGCTGGTCTGTGCTTAGTTGCTCAGTTGTGTCTGACTCTTTGTGACCCCATGGACTATAGCCCATTGGGCTTCTCTGTCCATGGGGTTTCTCCAAGTAGAATACTGGAGTGGGTTGCCATGCCCTCCTCCAGGGGATCTTCCCAATCCAGGAATCAACCCAGGTCTCCTGTATTGCAGATGGACTCTTTACCATCTGAGCCACCAGGGAAGCCCATGTTCATTTCTGGTACACAGCAGAGTGATTCAGTTATACATATATATATGTGTGTACACATGTGTGTGGGCGAGCTCAGTCACTTCAGTCCCATTTGACTCTTTGCAACCCTATGGACTATAGCCCATCAGGCTGTTTTGTCCCTGGCATTCTCCTGGCAAAAATACTGGATGGGTTGCCATGCCCTCCTCCAGCGGATCTTCCTGACCCAGGGATTGAACCGGAGTCTCCTGTGTTTCCTGCATTGTAGGCAGATTCTTTACCACTGAGCCACCAGGGAAGCCCATGTACACATATATGTACACATATGTGTATGTATACATATATATGTATTCTTTTTCAGGTTCTTTTTCATTATAGATTCTGACAGGATATTGAAAATAGTTCCCTGTGCTATACAATGGGACCTTGTTGTTTAACTATTTTATATATAGTAGTTTGTATCTACTAATCCCAGACTCCTAATTTATCCCTCCCCACCCCCGCCCTGAGATTTTCTATGAATCTGCCACATTGTTCCAACATCCTTGACAGTGACACTTGGCCAGGTGTTGACTCACCTGATGATGTGGTTGTGCACCCAGCAGGTGTGCAATAAAGAACTGCTGAATGAAGGAATGAGATATCAGATTGATGGAGTCGAGGCCTGTTCCTTAAAAGGCGTGTGAACTCAGAGTCATTTTCAAGTCAGTCTACCACACTGCACCCCTCTCTGGGCCTCTCCACCACCCATGGCATCTGGTGGTGTGTCTGTAAATATCAAGGACAGGCTTAAGCCTTGCTGGGGAGAGGGATGGACAAGGCAAAGGAAGAGCAGAAAATGAGAAACAGTAAAATCAGGAAGAAGAAGACACAGCTGCCCAAGGAAAGGAGCAAGGGAGAATTTTACCAGCAGTTGTCCCAGCTGCATTCACGCCCAGATGCATGTTTAAACTCACGTGAATCTTCCATTCTCTATAAACTGGGACTGCAAGGAGGGCCAGGTGTTCACACACAGCTTGGCAGACTCTGTTGGCCTGTTTGAACACAGGGAGGATTGAAAATGGCTGAGTAGTAAGGGGTGCAGGGCAGTGCTGAGGCCTCTAGCAGCTGTTGATTTTATAGAATGTTCTAAAATAATCCTTTTGGATAGATCTTGCCTCAGCTCTTTCTGTGTCTGGTCCTTGGACAGAGAATTGTTTGAATCATGTCATGTTTTGTTATTTCGGTTACCCACCAGTAAAGATTGTCTCAAAGTGCTTTTTGTGTCTTTGTGTTCTTCTTTGGTCACCTAACTTCTCTGGACCTCAGTTTCCTGATTTAATCCTCTCAAGGTTGGATATTAAATCATGTGAACAGAATTTGCAAACTGTAAAGCCATGCTATAAATGTAAGGTGGTTTCTGTCAATTACTGAGTTCTTGAGGGCAAAGCTTTCTGCTCGATACTTGGCTTATGTATCAGGGCTCCAGCAGATGAGCAGAGCCGCTGTGAATGTTATGGAATAAGACATCTAGTAGAGGAATTAGACTGTACAGTTTTGGGAGGAGCTGGGTAAATGAAGGTCTGAAAAGTGGTCAGGGAAAAGCCAGGTCTCCTGAAGCACTGGTAGAGGTGGACATGTTGAAGCTGGCCGAGGAGTGGAGAAGCCAGGCAGAGGAGGACCGTGAAGAGAGGAAATGGTCTGACATAACAGTTTATGCAAAGACATTGCCTCTTCATAGCTACTAGCTGGTGGTCCTGGAGCCACTTTGGTCAGTAAAGATAACATTCAGGAAGAAACCCAGAGCTGAAAGAAGAGCAAGAACAAGCTAGAACCCACTGGCGCCTGCGCCTCTGTCTCGGGCTTCCTGGAACCTTGATGACCCCGTAGCATTATGGCTCCTGCTTCCTTTCCGCTGCCAAATCTTGCATGCACTCACCTCCCTTTTGTCCAGCTCTAACCTGGAACTAAAATGGACTGGAATGGGTAAATTTAACTCAGATGACCATTATATCTACTACTGCGGGCAGGAATCCCTTAGAAGAAATGGAACAGCCATCATGGTCAACAAAAGAGTCCAAAATGCAGTACTTGGAAGCAATCTCAAAAACGACAGAATGATCTCTGTTCGTTTCCAAGGCAAACCATTCAATATCACAGTAATCCAAGTCTATGCCCCAACCAGTAATGCTGAAGAAGCTGAAGTTGAACAGTTCTAAGAAGACCTACAAGACCTTTTAGAACTAACACCCAAAAAAGATGTCCTTTGCATTATAGGGGACTAGAATGCAAAACTAGGAAGTCACGAAACACCTGGAGTAACAGGCAAATTTGGCCTTGGAATAAGGAATGAAGCAGGGCAAAGACTAATAGAGTTTTGCCAGGAAAATGCACTGGTCATAGCAAACACCCTCTTCCAACAACACAAGAGAAGACTCTACACATGGACATCACCAGATGGTCAACACCGAAATCAGATTGATTATATTCTTTGCAGCCATAGATGGAGAAGCTTTATACAGTCAACAAAAACAAGACCAGGAGCTGACTGTGGCTCAGATCATGAACTCCTGATTGCCAAATTCAGACTCAAATTGGAGAAAGTAGGAAAAACCACTAGACCATTCAGGTATGACCTAAATCAAATCCCTTATGTGATTATACAGTGGAAATGAGAAATGGATTTAAGGGCCTAGATCTGATAGATAGAGTGAGAAGCTAAGTGACATGGCATGTCACTCATTGGTTTATTTAGCGAATATTGAGAGCCTCAGCTCCAGGCCAAGCATTGTTCTCAGCTCTGGGGATGCTGCATCGGACAGAGCCAGCTCAGCTCTGCCCTCCAGGGATGGGATAGGATGGACTCAATGCATGGCTGGTGGTGTCCCCAGAAAGTACAGCACCACCTGCACTGGATAATAGAGGCAAGGGTCAAGGGTGAGTTCATGAGAATGCCTGTAGCAAGGGGACAGGAAACAGGAAGGAGAGTTCCTTGAAGGAGTAGTCCCAGGGAGAAGAACCAGGAGATCACTGTCAGAAGCCAAGCAGAGGTGGATGCTGTAGATTTGTTAAAGGACAAGTGGTCAGTGGGCTTCCCAGTGGCTCAGGGGTAAAGAATTGCCTGCCGGTGGGGGAGTCATGGGTTCAGTCCCTGATCTGGGAAGATCCCACATGCCATGGAGCAACTCAGCCCATGTGCCACAGCTGTGGAACCTGTGCTCTAGAGTCCGGGCACGAAAACTGCTGAAGCCCATGTACCCTGAAACCCATGCTCTGTAACAAGAGAAGCCACCACAATGAGAAGGCTGTGCTTTGCAACGAAGAGTAGCCCCCCACCTCCACACCCCCGGCTCACTGCAACTAGAGAAAGCCCATGCAGCAATGAAAACCCAGCACAGCCACAAAAAAATAATATATATATATGTATATATGGGCTTCCCTCATAGCTCAGCTGGTAAAGAATATGCCTGCAATGCGGAGGGAGACCTGGATTCAATCACTGGGTCGGGAAGATCCCCTGGAGGAGGGCATGGCAACCCATTCCAGTATTCTTGCCTGGAGAATCCCCATGGACAGAGGAGCTCGGCGGGCTATAATAGTCCATAGAGTCGCAAAGAGTTGGACATGACTAAGTGACTGAGCCGGAGAAGGCAATGGCACCCAACTCCAGTACTCGTGCCTGGAAAATCCCATGGACGGAGGAGCCTGGTGGGCTGCAGTCCGTGGGGTCCCTAAGAGTCGAACACGACTGAGCGACTTCACTTTCACTTTTCACTTTCATGCACTGGAGAAGGAAATGGCAACCCACTCCAGTGTTCTTGCCTGGAGAATCCCAGGGACGGGGGAGCCTGGTGGGCTGCCGTCTATGGGGTCACACAGAATCAGACACGACTGAAGGGACTTAGCAGCAGCAGCAGCAGCAGCAAGCGATTGAGCAGTGCACAACATATATACGGACAGAGTGCTCGAGTGCTGCGGGAAACCAGAGAGATAAAGAGAAGCCTTAGCTTTGGAGACTGTGGAGAGGATGGAAATGAGGAGGTGGTGGGGACGGGGCGGGAGCCACAAGGTGTGGGACACCTAGTTTCTGCAGTGGCCACAGAGTCCCCAGACATATCAGCTACAGGTCACTATATGTTCCCTTCCATTCTCTGTGTACATTTGTAAAAGTTTGTCTCGTGTCCCAGTGGGTGTCCTCGTCCACGCTGATGGGTGGAATTAACCTTTCTGACACCTGCTTTGAGGCCTTCAGCTTTTAGTTGGAATCTCCAGCATGGGGATTTGGGGTCAGTTGCATCTTCCATCTTCATCAGCTAAGATTTCAATAATTTGTATTACAAATAAACGCATTACATGTGTGCTTCTAAGCTACTTCTACTCTTCAAAGTCACTTAGGGAGAGAAAAAAAACAGGACTCAGGCTTTGGAATCAGCCTTCTGTTTGAATCCTGCCCTCCAGCAGTGGTTTCTGAACCTCATTTTCTACACATGTAAAAAGGCACAAATACCTCTCTTGCAGGTTTGTCATGAAGACAAAATAATATGTCTAGGAAAATACACACGTTAAACTTCATGTGTGTAAATCCTTGGGCTTCCCAGGTGGCTCAGGTGGTAAAGAATCTGCATGCCAGTGCAGGAGATGTGAGTTCGATCCCTGGGTGGGAAAGATCCCCTGGAAAAGAAAATGGCAACCCACTCCAGTATTCTTGCCTGGAGAATCCCATGGAGAGAGGAGCCTGGAGGGCTACAGTCCACTGCAAAAGAACCAGACACAACTTAGGGACCAAAATGACAACAAGAACATATTAATCCCTAGAACTTTACTACTCAAAGTGGGGTCTGGGGACCAAGAGTGTCAACAGCTCCTGAGAAAAACCTCAGGACCTGGTCCAGTCTGCTGAATTCAAGTCTGTGGTTTAACCATATCCCTAAGAGAGTCAAATGAGGGATTTAGAGATTCTCTAAATTTTGAGATAGCCTTATCTGGAAGAGTGCTGGATACATGGGCTTTTTGGTGGCCTGGACATCCCTGGTGAAGTCTGAGGCAAAGGCCGTGGTCAGGGCATCAGCCCACGAGGAGGAGTATGGGAGTATGGGATGGAGTGGACTCTGTGGGAATGAAGGAGGTAGTCAGTTAGCCATGAAAGAAGGTCTGTAGTGGAGGCACTTATCCTGGTCTCCTGACCTTCTCTACCAGGTTCAGCAGCTGAGGAGCAAGACAGGGACATGGTGTGAGCTCTCCATGAGAGGAGGGTGCAGGAATTCATAAAAAGTCCTGATGGCATCTCGGAGACAATTGGCCAAGGGGTCCAGGTGGGACTGGCAGCTGACAGGCTGGAAGGCCTGGTGAATCACAGAAGGTTTGAGGGCCTGGGGGACAAGATGAAGGTAAAAAAGGTGATTCTGAGGTCCAAGGGCATGTGTGGGCCAGGAAGGTAGGAGGTGAGGGTTGGAAGAGGTAACTTCTGAGTCCAGTGCCTCAGAAATGCAAATCTGAGGGGCAGTAGGCCTGGTGGGTAGTAGCCAAAGTCTTCACCTCTCAAATCATTTTAGCCAGTTTATCTCTAACATCTGACTGGGTTGGGCTGAATGGATTAAGAGACAAAGGTGTGAGGTTTTAGAAGCCTTAGTCCCAAGTATTATAGGGACAAAGTCTTAACCTGTGAGGAAGATGAATGAGGGTTGAGAGCAGGTGTGCTGGGGAGGAACCAACATTAGGATGAGGGTTTTTCTTCCTCAAGAAATTCCTTCCTTACATGTATATATATGGCTGAGTCCCTTTGCTGTCCACCTGAAACTATTACAGCATTGTTAATGGGCTCTGTGCTGTGCTGTACTTAGTCGCTCAGTCTGAACCTTTGTGACCCCATGGACTATAGCCCGCCAGGCTCCTCTGTCCATGGGGATTCTCCAGGCAAGAATCCTGGAGTGGGTTGCCATGTCCTCCTCCAGGGGATCTTCCCAATCCAGGGACTGAACCCAGGTCTCCCGCATTGCAGGCGGATTCTTTGCCACCTGAGCTACTAGGGAAGCCCATTAATCGGCTCTACTCCAATACAAAATTAAAAAGAAATTCCTTCCTACCGTTTATGGCACTTATTTTGTGCCAGGCACTATATTTTCCATTTATTAACTTATTCAGTAGGCTTCATAACCCAATGTTGTTAAGTTGCTCAGTCATGTCTGACTCTTTTTGACCCCATGGTTTGTAGCATGCCAGGCTTCCCTGTCCTCCACTATCTCCTGGTGTTTGCTCAGGCTTATGTCCATTGAGTTGATAATGCCATCCAACCATCTTATCCTCTGTTGCCCCCTTCTCCTCCTGCTCTCAAATCTTTCCCAGCATCAGGGTCTTTAACGCAATGGGGTAAGTATATAACCCGATGGGGTAGGAACTATTATGACCTCCATTTGATAGAAAACTGAGTCACAGAGAGGTGAAGTAACTTACTCAAAGTCACACAGTAAGTGGGTGAGCTGCTGTGGTTCAAGCCCAGAAGGCCTGGCTCCAGGGTCTGGGCTCATCACCACAGCGCACTGTTCCCCCTCTCTGTCTTAGTCCAGATACTCGGTCAAAACACATATTTGAAAACACAGAAAGGAATTGATGCAGATAGATAAGATGTGACAACATTTGTGTCCTCGTCTTTTAAAACAGGAGGCTGGGATTCTGGCCCTTGATCTTCCACTCACTGGTTTTGTGACCTTGAACGAGCTGATGAATAGCTCTCAGCCTCTGTAAAGGAAGAGGCTGGTCTAGGTGATTGCAAGGCCTCAGTTCGTCTCCAGAATTCTTTGAGTTCACGCTGACCCTTGCTGTGGGCCAGATGGGCTGCCTGGTCCGGCCCTGGCTCCTCGCCCGCCTTTCCCACCGCTCCTGTCTGCAGCCTAGGCCTTTCATCTCTCCCCTGCCTGGCACCTCTCCACAGCGGGGCTGCGGTGGCTCGGAGGGCTTGGGCACTGTTTGCTGTTTTGCCACTGCTGCAGCAGTAGGTCCTCCTAGCCCTGAAACTGGGCTCTCAGAGTGCTCTAGGTTACTGAGATGTCCCTCTCGTGGACTATCTGCAGTTCCCAGTGGACCTCTGGGAAGAGTCACAGAAACAGTAAAACTGATCAAGGTTTCTAGATGGCAGTTTGTTGTTGCTTAGTTGCTACGTCCCCATGGACTGTAGCACACCAGGCTTCCCTGTTCTTCATTTCCCAGAATTTGCTCAAACTCAGGTCTGTTGAGTTGGTGATGCCACCCAACCATCTCATCCCGTCGCCCTCTTCTCCTTTTGCCTTCATTCATTCCCAGCAAACTGTTCCTTATTACTGATTTTATGTGTGTGTGTAAGTTTTGTTGAGGTCAGCCACAAGTAAGTTTCAGTTGAGTAATATGTGTTTTCTTCCCCATTTAGAGCTGACGTTGATGGTTATGCACCACTGGTTTTCCTTTTCCTGACTCCCCCAAACCACAGCGAGAAGAGACACAGACACCTTTTGCTGGGTCCAAAGGCTGACACTACTTTGGAGTTGTCCACACTCCTATAGAGTAGGAGGTCTTTCCTGGTGGCTCAGAGGTTAAAGCATCTGCCTCCAATGCTGGAGACCCGAGTTCGATCCCTGGGTCAGGAAGATCCCCTGGAGAAGGAAATGGTAACCCACTCCAGTATTCTTGCCTGGAGAATCCCATGGACGGAGAAGCCTGGTAGGCTACAGTCCACAGGATCGCAAAGAGTCAGACATGACTGAGCGACTTCACTTACTTATAGAGTAGGAGAGTTGAAATTCCAACATCTCCAATCCATAGCCTTAGTTGGCTGAGCAATGTGTTCTAACGTTTGCGGACTTTCTTCCTTTTCATCGTCTTAGTCTGATAGGGGGAAGGTGCAAATGATGTTGGCTACAATAGCAATGAAAAGGATACATTCTCACAAACTTCCTATTGTTGGTAGGAGCTTGTGTTACAACCTCAGTCCTCACTGCATGCTGGCTGCTGCCCAGACCTACTGGCTACTCTGAGGTGCACCTATGGATGGTGGTGTTGACCCATGTCCTGGATGTGGGTCTTTCGGAGGCTCATCATGGACCCTCATCAAGCTTCCCAGGTGGTGCTTGTGGTAAAGAACCTGCCTGCCAATGCAGGAGACATAAGAGATGCGAGTTCAATCCCTGAGTTGGGAAGATTCCCTGGAAAAGGGCATGGCAACCCACTCCAGTATTGTTGCCTGGAGAATCTCATGGACAAAGGAGCCTGGTGGGCTGCAGTCCATAGGGTTGCACAGAGTTGGACATGACCGAAACAAGGACTCTCTGGGAGTGAATTCTCCACTGTGTTTGAAGTGGCTTGCTGTCATGAGCTATCCTGGAGGCAAAGCAGAGGATAGTGCTTTATAAATGCACTGTCCCTCTAGGATGTCCTCAGAACAGAATGTTAGCTGGTTTAATGTCTGTCCTGCATGCTGCTACTTGGCTTATGCTGTGGTGAGGAGTTAAAAAGAGCAAAACCAAACCACTTTTGGCACAGCTTTTCATCTTTCCATTTTCTGAAGGCTGGCAAACTCAAATGTTTTCTTATTTATAGAAGGCATTATAGTCCATCATCTTTGATTGGGAAATCCATGCAGGAAGTTCCAACTGAGGACCATGGTGCCCAGCCCAGAGCCTGGCACATGACAGGTGCTTGGTCACATTGGTCAAGTGAACACAGTTGTGAATAAATACATTGTGCCCAACTGTCAATATACAACACTCCTGCTTTTTCTTACGGCCTTATTTTTTTCATACTTCAGCAGCATTTCGGGACTCTTTACTATGTTTCTGGTCTTTCCTGGTGGCTCAGATGATAAAGAATCTGCCTGCGATGCAGGAGACCTGCGTTCAGTCCCTGGGTTGGGAAGATCCCCTGGAGAAGGCAATGGCTACCCATTTTAGTATTCTTGCCTGGGCAATTCCATGGACAGAAGAGCCTGGTGGGCATGGGGTTGCAAAGAACTGGACACAACTGAATGGCCAGCACTATCATGTTTCTGACACTGTGAAAATGACACAGGAATTAGGAAGCAGAGTCCAGAGTGGAAACTAAACCAGGTACAGCTGAAGAGCAGGAATGGATTATGGGTGCTTTTTAAAAATCTTGAGTGGATGGATTACTGCCCAGCTGTGCATATGGGGCTGTCACAATTATAGGGATAAGACCGAGGCTGGGAGCGGCTTTATCATAAAGCTCCGTGGAGCAGGTGGGTCTGGAAAGCTGTTTGAGCCAAGAGCAGGAAAAAGCATTCCAGGTGAGAAAATGAACAGCGCAGCATCTCAGATATGGGGAGTAAATCAGCGTGTGCGGGTGGTGGTCTGTTGGGGATTAGCTGACTTAAGGTGGAACAGGAAAACAGACCTCAGGGGTTGTGGGAATTAAACTCTGGGGCCAGGAGGTTGTCAGAGGGGAGGAACGGGAGCAGAGTCACCCTGAGAGGCGTCAGTAGCATTTTTGGTGCCCACAGAGCAGCTAAGAACCCACATACACAAGGCTGGCAGGGTCCACCGGGGCCCACAGGAAGCTAGTCTGCTAAATTAAGGTGATAAGTCAGGCCATAATCTTATTTTTGGTTGTTTCTTATGAGGAAAATGGCTCATAAAACAATTGCCGATGTTCCCCTTAGGTGGTGTATCAGAGCATTTCTTCAAAGGACTCGCCTGATAAGAGACACAGATAAGTTTCAGAGGAAGGATGGGAAGTTTTAGATGGCTTTCTCTGGGACCAAGGTTAATGCAATCATGTGGTCTATTCATCAGAGTCCCACTTTAATAACAGTTTATCCCACAAACTAGTTCTTTCTGAACATCAATATGAGTCCCAGAAAGCTTAGTGTTGAACCTGGCTTCTAAGTACCTGGGGATGGTGCTTCTGTTGCTGCATCTGTGGAGTGTCCCAGAGGCAGGAGGTGGTATACACTGCCCAACTGTACCTTCCGGAGCCACAGACCTAATGGGAATTATCCCACAGCACTGTGGTCCTAAGAAAATGGCACTGGTAAGACAAGCTCTGTGTTCTCTCTGGTGTGTTCACTGACAGTGTTTTAAGTCTCAGAACAAAGAAGCATATAATTAAATTTAGAAGAAATTTTATTTGGCTGTGCTAGGTTTTAGTTGCAGCAGGCAGGATCTTTAGTTGTGGTATGTGGGATCTAGTTCCCTGACCAGGGATTGAACCTGGGCCCCCTCCACTGGGATCGTGGAGTCTTAGCCACTGGATGACAAGGGAAGTCTCCATCATCAAGTTTTGATGACACTGTTGAAGGCTTCCCAGACATCCCTCATTTCATGCCCTTAGAAACAGCTGTATAATCTGTGCACACATTGCCCCTGTTATGTTCATATATTGTCTTGGAGTTACTGCTGTTTGTTTCATTCTTTGGAGCCCGGTTCAAGCCTCATGCCCTGGGAGTGGTGAGCACGCATCCTGACCCAGGGGGAGACTGCCTGTAACGCAGGCATGCAGCTGCGTCCTTTCCTGTGTCCTGGGCTCTCACTGGCCCCATTCCTTCAGAGCACAGCCGGAGATTTATGATCTGCTTACTAGGTTGAGTGTCTGTCTCACCCCAGACTACAAGCACCATAAAAGCGGGGCCAGGTCTGTGTCTGTTTATTCCAGTGTATTAGGACTTTGAGTCTTTGAATGATTAAATTATGTATTTAGAAAATGCGTATATATCTCATGTATATATCTCATATACATATATATACTACATATGATATGTACAAAGAATATATGAGATACATGTATAAAATTTGTACTGTGGGCCTTAAGTCACAAAGTGGATGGAGCTTATCCATGTGCCCTCAGCATCTTTATTTTCCGTTTGTGTATTTTACTGTTTGTTTATTTTTTTTGTTACTACCATAGCATTTTCGAAGTAATTGCAGGTAACAGAGGTTCGTAGGGTTGGGTCAGTTCAGTTCAGTTTAGTCGCTCAGTCGTATCCGACTCTTTGCGACTCCATGAATCTTTTGAACTGTGGTGTTGGAGAAGATTCTTGAGAGTCCCTTGGACTGCAAGAAGATCCAGCCAATCCATTCTGAAGGAGATCAGCCCTGGGATTTCTGTGGAAGGAATGATGCTAAAGCTGAAACTCCAGTACTTTGGCCACCTCATGCGAAGAGTTGACTCACTGGAAAAGACTCTGATGCTGGGAGGGATTGGGGGCAGGAGGAGAAGGGGACGACAGAGGATGAGATGGCTGAATGGCATCACTGACTCGATGGATATGAGTCTGAGTGAACTCCGGGAGTTGGTGATGGACAGGGAGGCCTGGCGTGCTGCCATTCATGGGGTTGCAAAGAGTCGGACACAACTGAGTGGGGTTGGGTAGGAGAGGAGAAAAATGAAGTCCACCCAGGAAGAGGAAGAGGTGAGGAGAAAGTCCTCTTTCTTCCTCGTCTTTCTCAGTTTTTCCTTGCAGCTCCTGTGGAAGACAAATGACTCATGTGTTCTCACTATTATCTCTCCACCCACTCTGGCCTTTGTGGGACTGGCACAGCCTCTCCCATCCCTGACTGGCATCTGCTCCTTCCTGGGCTTCATCTTAGTTGCTCACAGTGTGGGGAAGCACTCTTGTTCAGTTCCTGTACAGGTTTCAAGGGCCTGGTGGCTGGGTTAGTCCAAACCGCAGACTGCCTCCTTGCCATCACTGTTCTCACGGATGGCAGGCTCTGGGCACGCCTGCAGGAAGGGGCAGGGGGCTGCCGCCGGTAGCATGTGTTGACCTGGCTTGTGATGCCTCCTTATTATCTACCCTGTGCCAGGCATTAGACCTGCGCTCTGAGGATATGTAAGGACATAGTCACAGACCCTCAGCTCCTGTAGCTGCCAGTCTCATGTGGAGGCTTGACATATACACAAGAAGAGAGGTGGCCTGGAAAACGTGTCGAAGGGGATTTCCCTGGCGGGCCCAGCAGTTAAGACTCCGTGCTTCCACTGCAGGAGGCTTGGGTTTGACCCCTGGTTGGGGAGCTAAGATCCTGCAAGCAGTGTAGTGCAGCCAAAATAAAAAGTGTCTAAGGATTGTTAGGAAAAAAATGCTACAACTTCAAAGAAAAGGGAGAGTGTTCTGGACTAATTTAGACAGAGATGCTCTTGCAGAAAAGGTGGGACAGCTGACATAATCCTTTACACCTGCTTGTATCACTATCTGTATCCTCTCTACCTGTACAGAATATGCATTTTTCAGGTTTTAGTGCCTTGCCTGGATTGGGCATATTTTGTAAGGATCCGGAGCATCCAGGTCATTGGCTTCTCTAGCCCCAAAGAAGAGTGATAATAAAACTGATGTGGCAAATTTGGGGGTTTGGATTATTGAGGTGATATTGGCTTCTTTTTTGAAATGTATTTATTTTAATTAGAGGATAATTACTTTAAAAGTAAGCTGGTCTTGCCTGAAGAAAACCTTTCAGTGGCTTGAGTTGGGAGTAAGTTGTAGGGGCTTCAGAAGGAAAGGGCTGAGACTGGAGAGAAAGTCGTAAGATTGGGAAGAGCCTGGAATGTCACCTGAAGGAGTTTAAGCCTGATGTTGTGAATGAATGTCTATTTTTAACTAGTTCTGCCTGCCCTAAGTCCCTTGTGTCCTTTATTTACTTGATACTTTAAAAGATTCTCGTTGTTGGAGGACTCAACTCCTTTTTT
>SJYC01096534.1:0-18614 GCA_006408675.1 Madoqua kirkii
TTGAGAGTCCCTTGGACTGCAAGGAGATCCAACCAGTCCATTGTGAAGGAGATCAACCCTGGGGTTTCTTTGGAAGGAATGATGCTAAAGCTGAAACTCCAGTACTTTGGCCACCTCATGCGAACAGCTGACTCATTGGAAAAGACTTTGATGCTGGGAGGGATGAGGAGCAGGAGAAGAAGTGGACAACTGAGGATAAGATGGCTGGATGGCATCATTGACTCGATGGGCACAAGTCTGAGTGAACTCCAGGAATTGGTGATGGACAGGGAGGCCTGGCGTGCTGCGATTCTTGAGGTCTCAAAGAGTCAGATAGGACTGAGCAAATGAACTAAACTGAGACAGCATACTAAAAAGCAGAGACATTACTCTGCTAACAAAGTTCCATCTAGTCAAAGCTATGGTTTTTCCAGTAGTCATGTATGGATGTGAGAATTGGACTATAGAGAAAACTGAGTGCTGAAGAATTGATGCTTTTGAACTGTGGTGTTGTAGAAGACTCTTGAGAGTCCTTTCATTACTCTGCTAACAAAGTTCCATCTAGTCAAAGCTATGGTTTTTCCAGTAGTCATGTATGGATGTGAGAATTGGACTATAGAGAAAACTGAGTGCTGAAGAATTGATGCTTTTGAACTGTGGTGTTGTAGAAGACTCTTGAGAGTCCTTTGGACTGCAAGGAGATCCAACCTGTCCATCCTAAAGGAGATCAATCCTGGGTGTTCATTGGAAGGACTGATGTTGAAGCTGAAACTCCAATACTTTGGCTACCTGATGTGAAGAGTTGACTCATTTGAAAAGTTCCTGATGCTGGGAAAGATTGAAGACAGGAGGAAAAGGGAATGACAGAAGATGAGATGGTTGGGTGGCATCACTGACTCAATGGACATGAGTTTGAGTAAACTCCAGGAGTTGGTTGTGGATCAGGAGGCCTGGCGTGCTGCAGTCCATGGGGTCACAAAGAGTTGGACATCACTGAGAGACTGAACTAACTTTTTTCCCTCTATGCCCACTTTCTGGAGAGTTTTTATCATAAGTGTTCATTAAATTTTGTCAAAAGCTTTTTCTGCATCTATCAAGTTGATCATATGGTATTTATTCTTTGGTTTATAAATGTGGTATATAACATGTTGATTAATTTGCAGATATTAAAAAGTCTTTGCATCCCTGGGATACTATTGCTTCCTGGTTCAGTCTTGAGAGATTGCACCTTTCAAAGAATTTGTCCATTTCTTCTAGGTTGTCCATTTTGTTGGTATTACTTTGTTCATATTAATCTCTTAAGATCCTTTGTATTTCTATGGTGTCAGTTATAACTTCTTTTTCATTTCTGATTTTATTGACTTGGGCTCTCATCTTTTTTCCTTAATGAATCTGGCTAAAGATTTATCAATTTTGTTTATTAATTTGCAGATATTAAAAAGTCTTTGCATCCCTGGGATACTATTGCTTCCTGGTTCAGTCTTGAGAGATTGCACCTTTCAAAGAATTTGTCCATTTCTTCTAGGTTGTCCATTTTGTTGGTATTACTTTGTTCATATTAATCTCTTAAGATCCTTTGTATTTCTATGGTGTCAGTTATAACTTCTTTTTCATTTCTGATTTTATTGACTTGGGCTCTCATCTTTTTTCCTTAATGAATCTGGCTAAAGATTTATCAATTTTGTTCATCTTTTCAAAGAACCTGCTTTTTGTTTCATTGATCTTTTCTATTATTTTTTAGTCTACAATTCATTTATTTCTGCTCTGATCTTTATGGTTTCTTTCCTTCTGTCTTTGAGTTTTGTTCATTTTTCTTCCTCTAGTTGCTTTAGCTGTAAGGTTGCTGTTGTTATTCAGTCACTCAGTTGTGTCTGACTCTTTGCGACCCCATGGACTGCAGCACACCAGGCTTCCATGTCCTTCACTATCTCCCAGAGCTTGCTGAAACTCATGTCCATTGAGTTGGTGATGCCATCCAACCATCTCCTTCTCTATTGCCCCTTCCTCCTCCTGCATTCAATCTTCTCTGGCATCAGGGTTCTTTCTAATGAGTAGGTTCTTCACATTAGGTAACCAAAGTATTGGAGCTTCAGCTTCAACATCAGTCCTTCCAATGAATATTCAGGGTTGATTTCCTTTAGGATTGACTGCTTTGATCTCCATGCAGTGTACGGGACTGTCAAGGCTCTCCTCTAATACAACATTCAAAAGTATCAATTCTTCAGCACTCAGCCTTTTTTTATGGTCCAACTCTCACATCCATACAAGACCACTGGAAAAACCATAGCTTTGATTAGACCTTTGTTGGCAAAGTAATGTCTCTGCTTTTTAATATGCTGTCTAGGTTGGTCATAGCTTTTCTTCCAAGGAGCATCTTTTAATTTCATGGCTGCAGTCACCATCTGCAGTGATTTTGGAACCCAAGAAAATAAAGTCAGCCACTGTTTCTGCTGTTTCCCCATCTATTTGCCATGAAGTGATAGGACCGGATGCCATGATCTTTAGTTTTTGAATGTTAAGTTTTAAGCCAACTTTTTCACTCTCCTCTTTCACTTTCATCAAGACATTCTTTTGTTCCTCTTCACTTTCTGCCATAAGAGTAGTGTCATCTGCATATCTGAAGTTGGTGATATTTTTCCTGGCAGTATTGATTCAAGACTGCCTGGCATTTCACATGTACTCTGCGTATTAAATAAGCAAGGCGACAATATACAGCCTTGACGTACTCCTTTCCCTATTTGGAACCAGTCCGTTTTTTCCATGTCTGGTTCTAACTGTGGCTTCTTGGCATGCATAAAGGTTTCACAGGTGGCAGGTAAGGTGTTCTTGTATTCCAGTTTTTTAAAGAGTTTTCCACAGTTTGTCATAATCCACACAGTCAAAAGCTTTAGCATAATCAGTGAAGCAGATGTTTTTCTGGAATTCTCTTGCTTTTTCTATGATCCAACAAATATTAGCAATATGAGTTCTGGTTCTTTGTCTTTTCTAAGTCCAGCTTGTACATCTGAAAGTTCTAGGTTCACATACTGTTGATGTCCAGCTTGAAGGATTTTGAGCATTACCTTGCTATCATGTGAAATGAATGCAATTGTGTGGTAGTTTGAGCATTCTTTGGCATTGCCCTTCTTTGGGAATGGAATGAAAACTGACCATTTTCAGTCTTATGATCACTGCTGAATTTTCAAAATTTACTGGCATATTGAGTGCAGCACTTTCATGGCATCATCTTTTAGGATTTAAAATAGTTCAGCTGGAATTCCATCACCTTCACTGGTTTTGTTTGTAGTGATGCTTCCTAAGGCCTACTTGACTTCACACTCCAAGATGTCTGGCTCTAGGTGAGTGATCACACCATTGTAGTTATCTGGGTCATGAAGATCGTTTTTGTATAGTTCTTCTGTGTATTCTTGCCATCTTTTCTTAATATCTTCTGCTTCTGTTAGGACCATACCATTTATGTCTTTTATTGTGCCTATCTTTGCATGAAATATTCCCTTGGTAACTCCAATTGTCTTGAAGAGATTTCTAGTCTTTCCCATTCTTTTCCTCTATTGTTTCCCATTGTTTCCTCTATTTCTTTCCACTGTACACAAAGGAAGGCTTTCTTGTCTCCTTTCTATTCTTTGAAACTCTGCACTCAGATGGGTGTATCTTTCCTTTTTCCCTTGCCTTTCACTTCTTTTATTCCCAGTTATTTGTAAGGCCTCCTCAGATAACCATTTTGCATTTTTACATTTCTTTTTCTGGGGATCATTTTGATCATTGCCTCCTGTACAATGTTATGAACCTCCATCCATAGCTTTGCAGGCACTCTGTCATATCTAATACCTTGAATCTACTTGTCACCTCCACTGTATAGTCATAAGGGATTTGATTTAGGTCATACCTGCATGGTCTAGTGGTTTTCTGTAGTTTCTTCAATTTAAGTCTAAGTTTTTCAACAAGGAGTTCATGATTTGAGCAATAGTCAGCTCCTGGTCTTGTTTTTGCTGAGTGTATAGAGCTTCTCCATCTTCAGCTGCAAAGAATATTATCAGTCTGATTTCAGTATTGACCATGTGGTGATGTTCATGTGTAGAGTTGGCTCTTGTGTTTTTGGAAGAGGGTATTTGCTATGACCAATGTGTTCTCTTGGCAAAACTCTGTTAGCCTTTGCCCTGCTTCATTTTATACTCCAAGGACAAATTTGTGTTACTTTGGGTATCTCTTGACTTCTACTTCTGCATTCCAGTCCCCTATGATGAAAAAGAACATCTTTTTTTGGTGTTAGTTCTAGACAGCCTTGTTCTTCATAGAACCATTCAGCTTCTTCAATATTAGTGGTTGGGGCATAGACTTGGATTACTGTGATATTGAATGGTTTGCCTTGGAAATAAACAGAGATCATTCTGTCATTTTTGAGATTGCACCCAAGTACTGCATTTCAGACTCTTGTTGACTATGAGGGCTACTCCATCTCTTCTAAGGGATTCTTGCCCACAGTAGCAGATATAATGGTCATCTAGTTAAATTCACCCATATCAGTCCATTTTAGTTCACTGATTCCTAAAATGTCAATGCTCACTCTTGCCATCTTCTCATTGACCACTTCCAATTTACATTGATTCATGGACCTAACATTACAGGTTCCTATGCAATATTGCTCTTTATAACATCCGACTTTACTTTCACCACCAATCACATCCAAACTGGGCATTGTTTCCACTTTGGCTCAGCCTCTTCATTCTTTCTGGAGTTATTTCTTCACTCTTCTCCAGTAACATATTGGGCACCTACCAACCTGGAGAGTTCAGCTTTCAATGTCCTTTTTTTTTTTTTTGCCTTTTCATATTGTCCGTGAGGTTCTCAAGAATGCCAGAGTGGTTTGCCATTCCCTTCTCCAGTGCACTACATTTTATCAGAACTCTTGACTGTGACCCATCCATCTTGGGTGGCTCATAGTTTCATTGGGTTAGACAAGGCTGTGATCCATATGAAGTTTCCTCCATGTTACCAAGTGGTAGGAAGGTAATTAGTTCAGTTGCTCAGTCGTGTCCGACTCTTTGCGATCCCATCAATCGCAGCACGCCAGGCCTCCCTGTTCATCACCATCTCCCAGAGTTCACTCAGACTCACGTCCATCGAGTCCGTGATGCCATAGTGTCAGTTATTTATCTATTGTCTGTCATTCCCATACCTGACTGTCCATACACTGCTCAGACTTTTGTGCAACTGCCTTTCTAATGGGTTCTGCATACTGGGAGTAGAGAAAAGTTATTATTATCCCTCCTTTTCTTCTTCGGCTTCTGGCAGTGACTGTGGAAGTGGCTTCGTTGCTTTGATGATTCTAACTTTGGTGTAAGCAATCCTTCTTTGGTGGCTCCGGTAGTAACCATATGGTTTTCTCTATTGGATCAACACCAACTAGGTGGCCTACCTCATGGCTTCAGTATCAGCAGGTGCTCCTATCTTCCGTGGTAACAGCACTATGCTAACTAGCACAGCAGTCAGAGCATTCTGAACTCTGGAAACACCGATTCCTTCCCTTTTTTCTTTAGCTATATTTCCTTCCTGTGGTAACTAATTTCTGGGTTAACTCTTTTTCCACCTTTTCCTGATTTCATCTCATCTTTTATAACTAGTTCTCTGTGTTAAATGCCTTCTGTTTGTTTTTCATGTTATATCTTGTCTGATACACAAAAATTCATAGGTAGAAAACAATTTTATCATCTCCTCCCAGAAGAAGTAGGAAGAAGGAAATATAAAACATTAACCAATATATTATTTCCCATAAGTTAAATAAGCATTACCTTGTTGATCATAATTTTAGAACACTATTTATACATTTTTCTCACATTAAAACATATTTCCATATATGATAGGCTGTTGCTTTTGGAACTGATTCTATATATATGTCATCTTAAATTCTGAGTTTTACATCTGAACTCTTTATACTTTCTTAACCATTTGATACATTTTGTGCTACAGTGTACCAAGTTAAATGTGATATTTCCATGTACACACAAAAATGTCTTCTTCTCTGATCCATGTGGATATATAGTATGGCCTAGACTTAAAGTGAAGCAAACTTAAGAAATGAGTGACTCTTGCACTCCTGCTAGCAAATCTCTGGATGAATGACATCATCTAGAAACCATTTATTTGAAAGGTTTAAGGGTTGTTATCTAAATATTAATCTGCAAGGAACTAGCTAATGACTGATCATTTATCCAGCCATCCACCCAGCACAAAGCTGTGGGATCACTGAAGACGATATTCATCTATAATCATTAACATCGCAAGATGTTTACAGTACATTGCTGAGTGAAGGAATTGGTTATATAAGTTTGTATCATGTGACTGCATTTTTATTTAACAATATCTGTATGGTTTAAAAATTTCTTTTTACTGAGCTTATTTTCTATAATGAAAATATATTAATCTTATTTATATGAAAAAAAATTTAGTTAGTTAAAAGACAAATCAGCATGCTCCATGGTATAGGACTCTGGCCTGAAGAGCTGTTCAGCAGTGATGAGAGAAGCAAGGAGAATTAAATAAGACCCATTCCTTCCAGATTGGCAGGTGCATCCCTGCATTATGGGAGCAAGGTACTGGGTGATGTGTGAGATTCTGTCCAACTTAGGCTTCTGAGATCCAAACTAAAAGCAATTCAAAGAAAATTTATTGGTGATCATCCTCTGCCAAGATCTATATCAGGTCCTAGAAGGAGAGAGATGGAGGCCAGTACCTGCCCTGCTGGTACCTATTATTTGGTCGAGAGGTTGATACTAGCTTTGGAGTAGAAAGATTTCTCTTTGAATCATGCCTCTTCCCCTCACTAGCTGTGCAAATTTGGGGAATTTTCTTCTCCTTCGTAAAGGTGAAAAATCTGAAACTTAAAGAGAAGGTAATAATTCTTCCTTTCTTTGTTGTTTGGAGGATTCAATAGAATTATGGTTGAAGAGGAAGGGAAGGAGGAAGAATAGAGGGAGAAAGACAGAGAGGGAAAGAGTCATTCATTTTCTAGGACAGATTTTAGGCTTTTCAAGAATGAGAAAAGTCGATAAGAATGAAGAGAAAAAAAGATCCTTACCTAAGGAGAGGTACCAGACTTTAAGAGTGAAGCATTGGTTACAAGTTAATGACATATATAAATTACATAATTTTGTAGTACCTCCTCATGGTTTTTGCCTTTTGTGAGCACACAGGGCCTTATCAGAGTCAGATTTTCCATGTAAACTATGTGTGGTTACAAAGGACTTCTCAGCTCATCTTTCCCAGAGACCCCAAATAACAGGAAAGCAGTGGGAGATGGAAGGACTGTGGTCCACCGAGTCTGCCTCATAGATACAGAGTAGACAACACTGTGGGATGCGGGGAGCAAGGAAGACTGAGAAGGGGAGGGGATTACTCAGCCATAGTAAATTATTTCTACCTAATAGAAAAATTGTAATTTCTACATTTTTTTCTGAAACAAATATGTAGAAACAATATGCACGAATAACTTTTCTATGAGTTTCAGTTTGTTATCTTCTACAGGTTACAACTGGAGGACAAAGTCCTATTCTCCAGCCCTCATTCTCCTTGACCAAATGCTCTGTTGAAGAGAGAAATGTAAAGACATAAAGACAGTATCAAACACCAGTCAATGTCCCAATATGTATCCTGACATCTTTTTGCTCTTGGAAGTCTTACCTCACCAACTGCTATTGTTGTTCAGTTGCCTAGTCACGTCCAATTCCTTGTGACCCCATGGACCGCAGCATGCCAGGTCTCCCTGTCCCTCACCATCTCCCAAAGTTGAAATCAAGAGTCCTGTCTTCATCTCCATTTGTAGGAATTCTTAGCACAGTGCTGGTCTCAACAAAACAGTTCTTGGAGGGTTCAACAATAGTCTCTCACCAAAATTATTCCATTATTTATGTTTACGTTGTAGAATTATGAGCCAACCATGGTAAATCAAAGTAGTAGTCTTTCAATTGGCTAAATAGATTTGTTACCCTTTGAATAGTCATTCACGAGTGAACGAATCAGCCTTCTTTGTTTAAGTGCTGATGTAGGTAAAACATGCGTTCCCGTTATTTTAAGACATTGATATGAATGAGAGATAAAGTCAAACCAAAGGCCACGCCTTCAGCACTGGAGGGAGGACAAGTTAATTTAAAAGCAAATCCAGTTAGTCAAGGTTTGGGCCAGCTCCTTGGGAGATTATGAAGCACAACTTCCCTGTTCTCAAGAAACTTTGAGTCAAGTTAAAGATTCAAGAAATTCACAGCAATTAGGTAACAATAGATACTATACATTCAAAACCAGTCTTTTCAGTTAGAAGGACTCCTTTTAAAAGTAACTAATTTAGTAAATCAGACAAAGATATAACCAAAAATTAAAAATTCTAAGTCTTATAATCAGAGATAAGGACTGTTAACATTTTAGTATATCTTCATCCAGATTGTTTTTGAACAAATAACAGGTATTTTCAGTAAAGTAAGGTCACATAATAAGACTGTTTTTAACTTATTAGTTATACTCAACAATATATTATGAAAAAAACTGACAATTTTCTTACCTAATTGGAGATTACACAGAGTTAGGAAGGAGAGCCATTGCTGAAAGAATCATCATCTAGAAAGATCTTGCCAGAAGACAATATGGGCCAAACTCACAAGATTAAATTGAACAGAGATGTCTTTCAAGTCCTTAACTTAGATTGCAAGTCTATAGATCTTAATTGACTGCAAGCACAATAGGTATCAACAGTGTCATTGGCTTTCAAAATGCTAATGTAAGCTAGGGTGTTTGAACAAAAGCACAGTACCCAATAAAAGTAAGGAAAAGTCCTTTCTAGGTTGTGTGGTCTGACTGTATCTTGAGTTCTACAGTCAGTTTTATGACCTGAGTTGGTCAAAAGGACAGTAAGTGAGATGGAAATTGTTGAGTCATAATTGCAAGAACTAGAGGTGCTTTGGAGAAGGCAATGGCACCCCACTCCAGTACTCTTGCCTGGAAAAATCCCATGGATGGAGGAGCCTGGTAGGCTGCGGTCCATGGGGTCGCTAAGAGTCGGACGCGACTGAGTGACTTCCCTTTCACTTTTCACTTTCATGCATTGGAGAAGGAAATGGCAACCCACCCCAGTGTTCTTGCCCAGAGAATCCCCGGGACGGGGGAGCCTGGTGGGCTTCTGTCTATGGGGTCGCACAGAGTCAAACAGGACTGAAGCAACTTAGCAGCAGCAGCAGCAGCAGCAGAGGTGCTTAGCTGGAAAAGAGAAGACTTTGAGGCTCTGTGTGTGTATGTATGATTGTGTACATGTACATGTGTGGAAATTCTACATACGTAGAGTTCTATACTGTAAAAGAACCATATGATATATTTTGTGTAACTTCAGAAGGCAAAAATACCTGGACAGTTCTGAGACTGTCCTCATAGCACTGAACAGAGAAATACTTTTTCAACCATCCACGCTGTCTAACAGTGGAACAGATTGTCTTTGTGGTGGTAAGTTCCCCTTTTCAAGTATCTCTTCTTACTCCCTAACTTTATTTTTCAAGGCAGTTTATCTCTGTGTCAATATATACCTGTCCTAGCTCCTGTGATTCTGAGTGCTGTCTAAGGAAGATTAGGCCAGCAAGAGGACTTCCTTGGTAGCTCAGATGGTAAAGAATCTGCCTGCAATGCAGGAGACCCAGATTCAATCCCTGGGTCGGGAAGATCGTCTGGAGAAGGAAATGGCTACCCACTCCAGAATTCTTGCCTGGAAAAGTCCATGGACAGAGGAGCCTGGCAGGCTATAGTCCAGGGCTCACAAAGAGTGGGACATGATGGAGTACACAGACCAGCGAGTGTGCAAGGTATAGGATGTATCAGAGAAGTAAGACTGCAGAATGCAGGGAAGCCGGTACAGAAAACGTTTTCTCTCACCAAGTCTTCATTCTTCTCTTCTCCCCACCAAAAAAAAGACAAATACCAGAAGAACAGAAGAGGAAAAGAAATAGTCAAAGGATCAGCAGTGGAGACATTGGAAAAAGCAGGATCTTACACTGGAAAGTCTCAAAAGGAAGTGTAAAACAGGAGCTAAACTGCTGGGCCCAGAGTGGGTGGAAAGAACAAGATAGATGGTTGTAGAAGAGATAACTAACGAGGCTCTGATAACTCCAATTTTCTGGGCCTTGGTGAGCTTTGCCTATGGTTCAACTAAATGGAAATATAAATAGCTGAGAAAGAAGCCAGTGGATGGGAACTGACATAATGGACTATTGACTCTCTGAGATATAAGGGACCTTCTTAAAAGCATAATATTTTACGTGGTCATTTGTCAGGCTTCCTCTGGGTAAGCGAGCTCCTTGGGGGGAGGTAAGTGGATTGGCTAATCTTAGTGTTTTGTTTAAAATACACCCTTTAATGTACACCTAGTACATTGTGCTAGAGATCAGTTAGCTTCACTGAGCAGATGGGGAGGGAAAAAGACATAGGCACCCACCCATCCTCCTCTTTCTACCAAGGGGCTTTACCAGGTAAGTGTCCAATAAAAGATCAAATACCCACTTTCTTCTCCCTTCCACTAGCCTTGCCAGACCATCAAGATCCCTGTCTGAAAGAACCAAGCCACTCTTCTCTTCCTCCTCTCACAGAGTGGAGTTAGTCCACAGGCCATCCAGGCATTTACCCAGTGGACACCACCTCCTATTAAACCCCCTCACTCCACCCCGATTGTCTCCACATGCATATACCCTCAGCTCTATAAACCTGTGTCTTCCACCTCTGTGCTCAGTGGTGGGGGTGCGGGGGGTGGTTTCCTTTATGCCCCAGCTCAAAGTGATCGTCCACGCCACTCCCCCATACCCTTATTGTCTTCATCAGCAGTCTTTAGTGGACCTGGAGCTTGTTAAAAAACAAAAAAACAACCAAGAAGCAAAGGCTCCAACTCAGTATTTCAAGGAATACAGCCTGAGATTCTGTCCTTTCACAAGCCCCAGCTGATTCTGATGCACAGCATTTGCAAACTGTGTGCTGGGTTCTGGGTGATGGTTTAGGATTTCCTATAAATTGCTATGTATTGTATGTTAATTATGCTTGAGTTAGGTCTAAGCCTCCAGAAATAAACCATGATCTCCTAGACTGGGACCATCACTTATTTTCCTTGATACTTCCCTTCCCTGACACAGGAAGAGGTGCTCAGAAAATGGCATTTGATGATATGAGAAATTGGGTTATGTCCATTTTATAGAATGACAGTTTGAGGACATGCTGGTTTAACATGATTCCATCACAAAGCCTACTGTCTTCAAGCACCCCTCCCTTAAAGATTTACCCTACGGATTGGAATTTTGAGAATTTCCCAGCCAGCTTTCTCTCCCCTAGCTGTCTTCTATCCTCACATCCGACATCATGGTGGTAATATTCTCACTTCCACAACAACTTATTCCTGTTACTTCTGATATCATCTCTGTGAAACAATTTCTTAAATGTAAAATTACTGTGTAATAAAATTTCTCACCAAAGTCCTCTGTTCTCTATTACTTCATCTCCTAAGAGAAATCTAGTTTAGAGGAAAAAGGCAATGTGAGCATTTAGAACTATATAAAAGATCCAGAAACGTGTAAGAAGATGCCTTTGGTTGGAAACAGAGATACCTCCACTGACATAACTGAAGTGGTGGCTCATGTAAGTCCATGAAGAAAGAGGACACATATGTTGGAAAATAATGAATTCTGAGGTCATCTTCATATACACCTTCATCTAATGGATGAGAATTCAATGACTTCAAGGTAACTGAGCCTGTGTCATGGGAGTCTCAAAATCTGAACTAACAACGTGAAGCATGTTTTTTTGCTGAGAATATAAGAAGAATGATTGTGTAGAAATTTTTTTCTGGTTCACATTTTCACTCAGACTGTGGCACAAATAAACAACAATTCCATTCAAGCCCATCTGTACCCATGAAAGAGCAAAGCTACAAAAAGCTACAGAAATATTTTTTACGTTCCTGATATTTATTATTTTTCAGTAAGCAGAAGGACTAGTGGCTATTTGTTATTAAAACAGTTTCAATAGACAAATTCCTTTGTGTTGACTAAAAAGCTCACTTCTCGGATGCAGGTGAACTGGTGTCTATGAAAACTGACCAGTCTAGATCCAACCCACTCTGAGATTCAACACAAGCTTTGCTTTCTCTTCAAGGTGGAGTCCAGAGCCTGTCTTGACAAATAGGAACACAGCCTGTCTTCATTTGTATTTCCAAACCTTCAGATAAAGTCTCGCCAGAAAGTCTTCTTGTTCTCTCCACTCAATTGGCTATTTCTGCCTCCAGTTCTGCTTCCCCAGTGGCTCGATGGTAAGGAATCCACCTGCAGTTCAGGAGCCAAAGGAGACTCAGGTATGATCCCTGGGTCAGGAAGATCCCCTGGAGAAGGAAATGGCAACCCACTCCAGTATTCTTGCCTGAAGAATCCCATGGACCAGGGGAGCCTGGTGGGCTACAGTCCATGGCATCGCAGAGAGTTTGACATGACTGAAGCAACTCAGCACGTGCTTCCGGTTTTGCAGACTCCCTTTCCCCACCTCTGTTCCTCTCTGAATTTTACTTATGTTTCAAGGTTTGGCTCAGGTCACGTCTCTTTGACTGGGGTTTCTCCAGCAACTCTTCCTCCAACCAATCACCTCAATCTTTCAAATGCTGCAACACTGAGACACCGTGGATTATCCCTGCTTTTCTTTTTAAGTCCTTATTGAATTTTTTACAATATTGCTTCTGTTTTATGCTTATATTTTTAGCTACTGGGGCATGTGGGATCTTAGCTGTCCAACCAGGGATGGAACCCTGCCCCTTGCATTGGAGGGTGAAGTCCTAATCACTGGACTGCCAGAAAAGTTCCTTGCCCTGTTTTTCACCACTAAGTATTTGTGTTTTATTCAGAGTGAGCACAAATACCTGCATTTCATTATCAGACAGGTACTCCTTCCACACTTAGTAGTTGTCTGACCCTGAGCAAAGTATGCCCTGGTTCCTGTTTTATAAGGTGGGAATAACAGAACACCACCCTCACAGAGCCACAGTGAAGACAGATAAAAACCATAAAAACTATTATCATTATTATCGGTGCCTAATGCAGATGCCTGGCTCCCTGGCGTAGGCATTGGCCTCATGATGCACAATGATACCCTTGACTATGGTGACCTTGGTCTCTAGCATCTAGTCTAACATATGAGCTTTCTGTAACCTTCTCAAAGCTTAGAGTGAAAAAACATATTTCCATACATACATAACACTCACATTTATATATAACTAATCCATATACAATATATTTTCCTACATTCCAAAATAAAATAATTAAAATAAAATCAAAGTCATCAAATTAAACTGGCTAACTGATGAGGACTATGGGTGCATCCCTTTGGTATTTCTCTGAGCTACTGAAAATGCACCTGGGCATGAGGTTTTATCATTCAACCTATCTATCACCTGGAGATTTGGAATGCAGATCTTTAGTTGTTCAGATCTGGCTTTATTTGTAGGCAGCCTTGGAGATGTGTATACAGGGGTAGGGGTCTCTGTCCAAATTACATTCCTCATTTGCCTGTGAAGATGACATACACAGTTGCTGTCAGAGAGTCACTGCTCTGAGATAAGGCTGCGGACATCTCTATTAGAGAGGAACCTACCTATGGTCCTGTTATGGACTCAGTCTTGCCTCTTCAAAATTCACAGGTTATAGCACTTAATACCCAATATGGCTGTATTGGGAGATGAGAGCGTTAGGGAGACAACTAAGGTTAAATGAGGTCATAAGAGCCAGGCCCTAATCCAATATGACTGGTGTCCTTATAAGAGGAGACAGACACCAGGGATGCCTGTGCACAGAGAATTGAGCCATGTAAAGATATTACAAGAAGGGGAGCTTGTGCAAATTAAAGGGAGAACCCCCAGGATAAGTCCACCCTGCCAGCACCTTGATCTTGGACTCAGCCTCCAGAACTATTCGAAAATAAATATCTTTTGTTTAAGTCACCCAGTCTATAGTATTATGTATGGTTATGGCAGCCCTAGCTGACTGACAGAGTTGCAGATCCCACAAATGATAAATTCTCCATATTTTAACAGTAATGTCCTCAAATAGACCAGTGAGTGAGACCCCTGACCATCACAAAGGAGAGCAGAAGATAGAGCTGGAACCCAAAACAGGCCAGCAGGGGTGGAAGAAGGGGTACTGCAGTTAGGCAGAGAACAGTCCAGCATACAGAGGGCTGCCATGGAAAGACAGGTGGGGACAGGAATCTGAAGCGGGCAGACCTGTGCAGCTCCTGCCTGGAAATACTAGGGGGCTTCTATAATGAGCAGGTCAGAGAGGGTAGGACAAGATACCCACTTCCCTTCCAGTCAACCCGGACGAGGGCAATGTGGTACCAAGATATTAGAACCCCACTGGGCTGCTTCCCCTTCACTGGGCTCTTGCCTTGCAAAGCTCTCATTATCAAGGCCTGATTTCCAGGAACTGATTCTGATCTGATTCAATGGCTACACTTAAGCTGCACATTTGAAGTAATTAACTCTGTTGACCGGAAGCGCTGTAATATCAAATCATCAGGACACTCTAAGCTACTTCTCTACAGTTCTTCAACATATATAAGAAAAATATAGACAGCAATCAGATGATGATGAGGTCAGGGCTTGAAGAGTCCAAGAACTACAGGGTATAGGGTTCAGGGAATTTTTAAAACTATTTTCATTATACCTCTACATTTCCAAGTACATCTAAATAGCACTCAACACCTCTACCACAGAACGGTTAAATGGCTCTGGTCTGGGAGTCCAGAGACCTGAATTCAAGGCATATCTTTGCAGATAACTTCTAAATTAACTTTTTTTTTTTTTCAACACTGTAAGTCACCAAGAGTGTAGGAGAGTTCCCTTTTCTCCACATCCTCTCCAGCATTTATCATTTGTAGACTTTTTGATGATGGCCTTTCTGAGTAGTGTAAGGTGATACTTCATCGTAGTTTTGATTTGCAAAGTGAAGTGAAATCTCTCAGTCACGTCCGACTCTTTGCAACCCCATGGACTGTAGCCTACCAGGCTCCTCTGTCCATGGAATTTTCCAGGCAAGAATACTGGAGTGGGTTGCCATTTCCTTTTCCAGGGAATCTTCCCATCCCAGGGATCGAACCCAGGTCTCCTGCATTGTAGGCAGATGTTTTTATCATCTGAGCCACCAGGGAAGTCACAGTTCTCTAATAATTAGTGATGTTGAATATCTTTTCATGTGCTTTTTCACATGGGTCTCCAGTCTTGTAGATCCATGTTTCTTTAAGAATCAAGTATGAGGATTTAACATGGTGAGATACACAGAGGCCAGGATCTGGAAATCTGTATTCCAGTCCCTGAACTTCCTTACTAGCTCTGTGGCCTGTGGCATCTGGCCCCTTTCCTGTTTAGGCCTCAGTTTCTTTGTCTTTAAATAATGCAGATAAACTTTCCCATCTGTAAATTCCTTTCGGTTCCAGAGTTCTGCAATGCCACAGGGGAAAAAATGTTGGGGGCGAAACCAGATTTTGTGTGTGTGTATACACACACAGATACTCCCTCGGCTCTGCAAGTGGTAAGTGGTGATGCAGGGTGTTCACTAAAATCATACGATCATTCTGAACTGATCTGTTTGACTACATGTACCAGTCACTCATTGCTACAGCATCTCTGCCCACACATAATATAATGGTAACCAACAAAATGTGTGATAGATTAATAGTGAAAATATACATGTGGAGTGGAGGAAAGCCCACTCAGAGGGGCAGCTGGAGGAGGGAGACTTTGTGCATACAAATAAAAAAATCGACCCCATTCACCCCTCCGGCTGCACTGAAGTCCTGGGTACTGTGCGTCACACTGAGAACTCACCACACAACGGGCTGCATTCACGCTTTGGCAGTAGGATACGATGCCTGTCCTGAAACCCGGTCAACCCGACACAGCATCCGCCACCGATTAAATAAAAATTTACCAGGTAAAAGCCAACTATGAGAAACTCTCCAACAAACAAGAAGATTTGGAAAAGTATATTAAAATTTAAAAAAATTGCCTAGCCAAAACAAGGCAGCCATTGAAGTTTACCAAGTGGTCCTTTAATTAAGGACCGTCTCCTTAAATTACACTCATTTCTCTTACCCCTTTCAGGACAATCCAGGGTGAATAATATGTTTGTTTCTGGCTGAAGAGGTGCCAAGTTGAGAGGTAGTTTTGGGTTAATAAAACTGATCTGAGCTATCAACTAGAAATCTCATCTGCTTTTAGAGACCAAGAGAAGCTGGTTTAACCTTGATTTTCAAGTATGAGAGGACAACCTAATCTACAGTTTTAAAGAGTATGTAAGAAAAGTGAGAAATAAGAGGAAATGATAGTTAACAGGCAACCCAATCAAAAAACGGGCAGAAGATCTAAACAGACATTTCTCCAAAGACATACAGAAGGCCAAAAAGCACATGAAAAGATACTCAGCATCACTAATTATTACAGAAGTGCAAGTCAAAACAGCAGTGAGGTATCTCACCTTACACAGTCAGAATGGCCATCATCTAAAAGTCTACAAACGATAAATGCTGGAGAGAGTGTGGAGAAAAGGGAGCCCTACTACACTGTTGGTAGGAAGATAAGTTGGTACAGCCACTGTGGAGAACAATATGGAGGTTCCTTAAACTAAAAATAGAGTTACCATATTATCCTGCAATCCCACTCTTGGGCATATGTCCAGAAAAGATGAAAATGCTAATTCAAAAAGATACATGCACCCTAATGTTCAGAGCAGCACTACTGACAATATCCAAGACATGGGAACAGCCTAAATCCATTGACCCATGAATGGATGAAGATGTAGTGTGTATAGACAATGGAATATTAGTCATACAAATGAAATAATGCCATTTGCAGCACCACGGATGAACCTAGAGAGTATCATACTAAGTGAAGTCAGACAAAGACATATCATATGATATCACTTATATGTGGAATCTAAAAAATGATACAAATGAAGTTATTTACAAAACAGGAACAGACTCAGTGAATTCAAAAACAAACTTAAGAGTTACCAAAGGGAAAAGGTAGGGGAGAAGGGATAAATTAGGAATTAACATCTGCACACTTACTTATATAAAATAGATCAATAAGGACCTTCTGTACAGCACAGGGAACTCTACCCAATATTTTTAAATAACCTAAGTGAGGAAAGATCTTGAAAAAGAACAGATACATGTCTAACTGAATTGCTTTGCTGTACACCTGAAACTAACACAACATTGTTGACCAACTGTTCTCGACTATAAAATAAGGTAGTTTTTAAAAGACCATTTTAAATAAATGGGGTAGGAGAAGGGAGGGCCAAGATAGGAGCAGGAAACTAACAGATCCCAACTGCTCTGTGTAGGATAAATAAGCTACAAAGATATGTTTTATAGAACCAGGAATATAGCCAATATTTTATAACTTTAAATGGAATGTAATCTACAAAATTATTGAATCACTGTGGTACACCTGAAACTAATAAAATATTGTAAATCAGCTCTACTTCAAACAAATCATTCAAAAAAACATTAGAAACAGCAAATGGCATTCAGATCTACTTCTCTGTTCCTTGCTTCTCCTATCCACCCTAACACTGTACTAACATTTGGGTCTCCTTGCTGTCCAGTGCGGCCTGTGCAGAGCTGCCAGACAAAGCATTCTAGAAACAAATTGTTTTTCTTTCTTACCCAAGAACTAGCGATGGCTTCTCATTATCAGTTGGAAAGAAAAATCCCATTCAACACTGACAGAACCTTGAACAAACACTTGCTTTATCTCCCTGTCCTCATTTCCCATCTCCGAAGCCCAGCTCCAATTAACTTTCCCCATGACCCTTGGGTGCCAGCTAGTCTCTTCTTTGTCACCCACAGTCAGACTTTCTCACATGCACCCCCTTGCTCATGCTGGTTTCTATATTACTTGTCCAATTCACAGCCATAGCTTCAGCTTCTAGCAGAAAATCAGGCAGGGAGAAGATACATGATAAGTGTATACTAAAAAATACAAAAGAATTAAAAGGCATGGACAACCATTCCATTGGGTTTTTTTAGTCTAGACTGTAATGATTCCTGCAGGCCACTTCAAGTACACCTTGCTGTATGAATCCTCAGCTCTCCATTCCACACAAACCTCTTCTTTACCTCAAAGTTATGGAGGAAGGCTGTCTTGGCTCATACCCCAGTTATGTTATGTCCTAGCTGTGTGACCCTGGGAAAGTTACTTAACTCCTCTGTGTTCTCAATTACCTTATCATAGACTTAATGTGAAGGTTAAAAAAAAAATTAAAATGTGTCAACTGCTTTGAACATGGCCTGGTATATCAAATGCCAAATTAATACTGGCTATTATTCTATCCTAACCACACCGGCCTTCTGTTACCTTCAATACACTTTCTCCTTTCTACCTCAAAACTTTCACACACGTGACTCCTATCTACCAGCACTCTTCTGAGTTCGTCCTTTTCTTTTAAGATAAATGGGATCTTCTCAGAGGGGCCATTCCTGACTCATCTGTATTCTGGATTAAGGGTCTTCCAATGTGTCCCTCTTTGGTTCAGTTCAGTCGCTCAGTTGTCTCCGACTCTTTGTGACCCCACGAACCACAG